>BJBW01006710.1:57881-73043 GCA_004320125.1 Scolopax mira
GGATTTAACTCCATTCACCACCACTCTCTGGGCCTGGCGATCCAGCTGATGTTTTACACAGAGAATAGTGCACCTATCCAAGCCATGAGTGGCCAATTTCTCCAGAATGCTGAGGGAAATGATGTCTAAGTCTTTACTAAAGTCTAGGTAAACAACATCCACATGCTTTCCCTCCCCAACTAAGCAGTATGTTATTGTTTTGTGTTGTCCTGTAAAGTGGTTTTATTCCTTATATGATTCGTTGTGACAGCCTCATTATCACTTTGATGAAACATGTTTTGATTAAGTACAGTTTTTGAAGACAGTCTTCTAGATTGATAAATGGTGTGACTTATATTAACCTCTCCCAATATGCATTTGAATATTTTTTGTCAAATACACTTCTAAAAGCTAGACAGACTGATTCTTCACCCTTTCAGTTCTGAAATAACAGAAGTCCAATATAAGTAATTTATTCTACTGATAGAAGAATAGTATAAACAGATCTAATATGTTGCTTCTTCCTTTGCAAGACATTAAGATATAACAGACATATTTTTATCTTTTAGTGCTGATAAACCATTTTTATATTCATTACTCATATAACATCACTCACTGATAGGAAACCTATGATCTCTTTATTTCATAATAATGTTCCTTTTGCTATGTACCCAGTTAAAATATATCTTCACATTCCTTTGATTTGAAACTCTTTATGATAATTATATCAAGTCTCCTATCAAACAAGGCAAAGTTCTAAGCAAACATTGCATCTTATTTCAGTAAATTTACTTCAACTACTTGTTCTCATAAATGAAAAAAAATACAGGTCCTTGTAGAATCCAAGCCTGTGTTAATCTTCTGGAAAACCATTTTTGAGAGAAATGCATTTGTGTTCACCCAAAGCTTGTACTAGTTATTTTTAACCTGACATCAAAAGCCCAATAATATTTTTTATTTTTGAATGTCTGCATTAGCAACATAGAACTTGCCATAATTATTTCAGCTAATTCATTGCTAAGATCTAAAAGCCTGTTTTCCTGAGTTAAATTCTAGGCTGCCTGATGTGTTTTCCTTTTCTTTGTGGGAGAAGAAACAGAATTCTGAAAATAAATGGCTTTCTCTGACTTCAGTATTGCAGTCATTTTAACACATTGGTCTCTTGAATAGTATGTGAACTACTGAAAATTCCATTGTCTTCAATATGACTAATGTGCATAAACCTAAACCTGAATACAATGTTTATAGTACCTAGGCCACAATTTCAGAGCTGTTACTGATGGACAAGAAATGGAGGCATGCAGGCAGTCACTGATTTTCTTTTTTCCCTCTGTTCTTTCAGTGGTTTGAATAATTTTGCTTCTTGTTAAAAAAAAAAATAGAGTTCATAAATCTGGAAAATACTTGCGTATGGTACCTGCTTTTAGCATATGATTCAAGCCTATTGACTTTCAGTTTTTCCACTAGAATTAAAAGGCAGACTCCAAAGTCTGGCATAGTCTCTGGTCTAATCTTGTTTACTTGCATAAGGTCTAGGTTCTTTAAACACACTGGGTTACTGCTTTATTTCAAAATCCTCACAACTGTCATACCCCAACCTCCACAAGTTGTGTCTATGCTCTCAATTAATCATGTTTGCAATTGCTGCTGCTGCTGCCTTTCTCCTTCAAACCGCACAGACTGCAACCAGTGACCCAGAACCCCTGCAGTGTCAATCACTACACCCTCTACTGACAGGGGTGCTTCCTCTGTGCACTGGTTATGCAGCCCAGAGTATTTGGGCTGTAGCTCCCACTTGTTATTACTGCAGTTGTTGTTATTGTATCAGCTCCAGCTGAGCCAGAAAGTGCTTATGGCATCCACTGGCCTCAGTGAGGCTTGTAATTCCCTTGGGATCCCAAACTATATTTGTCCTTCTCCCTGCTCTTACTAGAATTTTCCAGGATAACTTACATAAATCAACTGTTTGCACTTAATGAAAAACCTAGCTGTGAACTGGATTGTGTCTATAACAGAACACTCCACTCAGTTTCACTGTATTATGTATTCCATATATATAGTATAAGGATATATTATATACTTTTGTTCTTTTGGGGACTGTCATGAGAGCTAATTAGCCTGTTTAACCAATTCTGCATAGTGGATTACATTGAAAATCTACCACTATTTGGAGAACTAGCAATATCAATCCTGTCAGTAAAGAAAGATGTGAACTGGTTTCTTTTAAGCATAGAAGGAATTCTTGATGAGGGGAAGACATGAGTCCTGGTGTTTTTCACAACTTCTTATATATGAAAACACTGTAGGATAAAATGCATCAGTCTTTAGAGAAGGGACTGGAGCTTAGGTCTTCCTCCTTTGATCAGTTCTTCTAATCCTATGCGCTTGTTTGGAAAGCCATATCCACTCCGTTTCCCAAGTCGTTCTTTAATTAGTTTTGAAAAACAGAGCAGCTTCAGTAGTAGGTCTTGGTGCTCTCCACTGAGGGAATCTACGTAGCTCGATGGTTTGTGTGCTTATGGGAGAAGATCTGCTAGACAGACAGAAAACAGTTTAGCTCCTACTACTAAGCTACCATACAATCTGAGTGTTACCACCGGCATATTTTGCTGCTGTGTTCAGGAGATCCATTTCTGTGCAAATGACGTGACACTACTTTAGCCTGGAAGTGAGATCACGGCTTCACAGTCATGTGCTTGGAAGCACTGTCATGTACCTTAGATTGAGGTAGCCAAATAATGCACAAATAACTTTTTCATGGCCTGAAGTTTCAGGCTCTAAGACTGCAACTATCAGTTCACCCAGAGCTCGTATTTCTACATGACACTTGCCTTGAACTGCCCTAACCCCAATATAAATATACCCTACTTAGACGCTGTAGTATTCAGGATGACAGCACTTAAGTGTGATGACAGCACATTGTTCTACTCTAAATTTCAGCTGCCAGACAACTTACAGAGTATGTCCTTCTTATGGCATCATCTGAAAAAGGAAGTAAAGTTTAAATGTTGCTTGAAAAGATGGTGGTTCTCCAGCAGTAGTAAATCTGTGTCTGTGCAGGACAGGTATACAGAATAGTAGGTTATGGCCCAATACAGGGACAAGGGTTGGGTTGGGGTTTGGAACAGCAGGCACTGAAGATTTATGATTGTGCCTGAATGAAGCAAGACAAAAAGACACTGAAACCAGCAAGACAACTGCTTCCCAATTAATTCTGAGGACAAGGTTAAGGCTAGTCACTAAAACCTGCAAGACACAGGAAAGCAATTAGGAATGCTTCTCTAACTGCTGTAACCTAGATGGCTAAGTTTAGGATCAGTGGCAGAATGTGTAAATTCCTTACCAATAGCATGGTCAGGTACAACCCAAATCTAAGTTTACAGTTGGGTGTCACGTTAGAGTTCAGTTATGGATGGAAGTAGAAAGGAATACCATTTTAGGCTTATTGACAGGTCACGCAAAATACCCCCCAGTAGGATAAGGATTAGTGGAACACAGCCAACATCTTTTTTCTTTAGCTGCAGGATGAATATATGTTACTGGACCAGCATATAGGCTTAGTGGCAGTGTAGGATTCGAGATAGTATTCACAACAGTGTGGACCAAAAAGATTGTTCTTCTGATGGATTCTGCAAAACACCCAAGTGCTTTGATAAGGGCAAGTACGTTGCAGAATAAGCAATAATGGCCATTTCCATGGGATCATGAGTATATGTATGAAAACTGAGGCCTAAATGAACCCAGTCCTAACTTTAACAAATCATGAGCCACATCTCTGTACTTCTACATCTTGCCTCACAAATACTGCAATATGCAACAACTGTTTTGCCCTTCATTGCCTTCAATTCTAGCTGCTAATTTACCATCCAGCTGTAGCCTACTGTCCCATATCTGTTCCTGAAATATCCATGAAAAGTTGCCCAAGCAGGTACCAGCCTTCATCTTTGTTGGTTTTGTTCACCTAATCATAAACTGAATCTTTATCATCTTTCTATCATTTTCTAGATTGATTTGAATGGCAGCACAGCAGTACTTAATCAACAACAAGTTATTTGGCCATACAGGGTTAATGTTCATTTGAGCCATGCTCTGGATGATGACTGCAGATGGGGATAGATATGGCATAAAGGGCTAAACCCCTTGTTTTTTCAGGACATTCTATGAAGTGAAGACTAGCTAATTACTGCTGCTAGCAAATCACAATCCTAGTACCATTCCTCAATTAGCCTTTTTCTGTTGCAGGATGCAAATTCAAATCCTAACATTGCCCACTGAGAACTTCCTATTTGGGAATGGGCCTTTAATAATTTGGTAACAGACACTATCCTGCTATTGTAGGAATTTCAGGAACCAGATCTTATGCAATCTCCTTGTCTTGTTCTGTTTTAAATCCTTATTACTTAGCCCTAATATTATTAGTTGCAGTACTATGCCTAGGCATGGACATAGCCAAAATGCAATGAACTGTAAGAGCCTGCAGCTAATCAGAAGCTATTTGTTCATGTCATCATTTTTCCTCTTGCTCTTGAAGGCCAGCAATAAACCAAACTTCCAATCCTGCCTAGTTTTGAACCTTGGCACCATCTTAGCCATAATACAGCAATTGGCAGCGGTGCAATTGCAAATTTTAAGTTGCATGCCAAAGCCATTACCGTCTAGCATCCTAGACTGTGGCTCTCACATAATCCAGCAATTCAATTTATGAATATGGGGGATAGCACTGTAAAGGTGGGACAAACAGTGTTAGGTTCTGCCGAGATAAGCCCAGGTACAGGAATCAGGAAATACAGAATGACATCCCTCCTCACTTATTTAATATGGGAATCTATAAAGCAATGGCAATCTTGATTCAACTATCAACTATTCATTCCACTGGATACCATTTCTAAAAAGTGAAAAAATATCAATTTAAAAAATAAAATTAAATGTTTTGTACAGTGTATTTTCTTGGGTTTTTTTGGTCATGGTCAATATTAAAAAAAATTATATATGTGGGAAAACTTCACTATAACCAATATCTTAAGAATGGAGTAACAGATAGTAATTTGTAAATTTGTTTCACCATCTGGTCAAAACTAAGTATTTCCTTCATTCTGTGTGCCCAAATACTGCATTTTTTTTTGTGGTTCCAAATTCACTGCTGATATAATAGAACTGGAAGAAAACATTTGGCTTAAAGTGACCGTAATTCTAAAAGATTAGCTGTCTCATTTACTGTAACTGACTCTGCCAAAAAGGGAAGCTGCCACAAAATGTACTGTCCCATGTTGAAACTCATGAGAACAAAGAACATGACAGCTGAAAAAATTATAGTGAGAAAGCTGCAATAAAGTAGATAGGTCTCAACCAAATGTATTATTAATTTCTTGCAAGGGAAAAAGGGATAAAAGCTAAAATGTGAAAATACTAAGTATTTAATTCACTCGAACTCCCATAACATTCAGCAAATCTACTTATATCCAATTGATTAAATTTTTAAATAAAACCAATTTTAAATCTGGGTTACTATTACAGAAAAGTGATGCAATCTGTTTATTTACGTCAGAACAAATCTAATCAACAAAATGCAGGTTACAGACAGCTGGGAATTCACATTTATTTTGAGGTTTGTAATTTGTTTTATTTCATTTTTTTTTATTGGTCAGCCCATCAACAGTGTATTTCCCAAACACTAGACTACACAATTGTTGAGCCTTGCAATGTTTCTCACACAAGTTTGGGGAACCTAGGCCAGACATGAAATAGTGTTTTTACTTGCATTGAAATCAAATACAAATCTATAAAAGTTCAGGTTTTATTTTTATTCTCTACTGATAGTGGGTTTATGCAGTTATAAAAAATTTTCACAGACTCCAAGTATAAGTCCAGTAATTGGTGTTGCATGAGTGAAGTCTCATTTCTTACACGAAATACAAACATGGCACAACTTTTTCCTGTAACTCTAAATAAAATAGCTTAGGAAGCCAGTATCAGTCAGGGCACTGTTTATCTATTTTGTGCCAGGAAGAATAGTTAGCCTGGACAAATCACGTCAGTGATGAGGTATTACTGCATTTGGACTGTAAAACCCAAATCAGCACTTCAGACGTCAGAGAATATTGTACCATTGTTTTCACTGCTATTTCTAAAATTGTCTGGTCAGTGCTCCTATCAATCAAAAGAGCAAATCAAACACTAAGAATTTTTAGTAATGTGTCTCTGACATTGTGTACATCCATGGTATGCTTGTGTCATGAATACTGTAAAGCATTCACCTCTTTCTCTATCTCAGAAAGGATGCAGTAGCAGAAATCTCAAGAAGGGCAACAAGAACAACAAATGGAAGAGCTATATACTGTAAATGACTAAATAGTACAACTGTAAAATTATGAGCAGTGTGGAAATGGTGTATGTCACACACATATGTCACATACACACATATTTGCACGTCACTTGTGTGCAAAAACCAAGGACATGAAAAGAAATGTACAGAAATCTGTTTCCAAACACACAAGGTGACCTTTTGTGCAGTGGGTATCTGAGCAGCTGAGTTAAAGGCTAAACTGGTGCTAAAAGTCTATGTGGATTTATGGGAGGATTGGTCAAGTTCATGGATGAGAAATCTGTTAATGGACACTATAGTTGTCCCTGAGCTGCGAGCATCTGGAGGGTGGAGAAGCATTATTGAGAAGCAGCATATTGGCTTGTCTTGTTCTACTGCTCCTGCTGAGACAGATGCTATTGGTCTCTGTTGGAGTTAGTCCTGGGTTTGGTCTGACTTTATGTAGTTACACTGTCCATACTAAGTACCTACTCAGAAAATACCTAGTAGTAATACTCAAATCTAAGTAACTTTTGTTGGCAAGTCCATGGAGCTGTTCAATCTGTGCTTTATTTGAATGCAGTTAGAAAACGCCACAGAAGTGGTTAACTGGACCAAATACAGGATGGTTCCCCAAGACTGTATTAACGAAATGTTAATTGCTTGCACTTTCTGAGGAAAATTCATGGAAACAGTGAGGCTAGTCTGTAGAAATATGCCTTAACTACCTGAGCTAGTTTGAAGGTATCATAAGCCTGTGGCAGATGGTGAGTTAGCGAGAAGAAATGTTCTTGCTTATTTTTGTTCACTGGTAGGCTTTTTTGTACCTCTATCAATTTAGTAACAGTGTGACTCATACAAAAATTAGTGAACATAACCTGTCAACAACCTTCTGAGGCAAGTGAGTACTACCATGTGATATCTGCAGATCTCCGAGGTACAGCTTTATCCCCCCATCGCCTCCAGCCATAGGCATAGAGACAGAAGCATGGATTCACTGTCACCTTCGCAGGAAAACAGTGCTTTTTCTGTGGGTGGTGTAGGTGGGATTGGCTTCCCCCAGCTCATACAAACCCGAAACTGCAAAAAAAAGCAATCCCGGTTTCCAGGTGACCTGTACCGTTGAGCAGTTCTGATACCGCTCCTTCAAACTTGCGAACCAGCTTAAGGTCCATACTGACTACAAAGCACAGAAAGTTGCAAGGCAGTCGGAGAATTACATTATTTTAAATGGTTTAAATTGTTTTGCACTGCCTTGTTACTGACTTTTATTCAGTCTTTCTCCCGGGGCCCTTTACCAGGGGAAGCCGATCATTTTAAAACACCTTGCACAGACTCAGAATTCGCCTAAGACTACGGACCTGCACCGGGTAGGTAAGAGAGCCGATAACGGCAGCCTTTCCGTGCGAGACCCGCGGGCTCCGAGCTGCGGTGCTGGGCGGCCGCCGCCCCCCCCGGCCCAGCCCCACCCCGCAGGAAGGGCGCGGCGCACGAAGCCGTTATGTCTCCAGCGCGAGGCAGCGGCTGCTCTCCCCTCACCTGACCCCCTCGCGCTCAACGGCCAACGGCCGCCACACCTGCGGACCCCAGCGCCCTCCCTGGGTTCCCCTTCTCTGGCGCTGAGGGGAAGCGGCAGCCGCCCAAGGTGCCGCCGCCTCCCCCTGTCTTTTGTGTTCGCCCTTTGTTTTCTCGACAGTACCGCTCACTGGTACTGCTTATTTCTTTGGGGTTAAAGGACGGACAAAGCGAAGGCTAGGGAGATGAATGACGCTGCAGGAGTGTTTCCCGTAGCACAGGACAGGGCGAGAGGTAAATAGTCAACCTTAGGAGGGTTTATTCTTCTTTCACTGTTAATACAGGTAGGAGCCGTTGCAAGGAGCAGGTGTGATGTGAATGCAGCTGTGGAAAGGAGTAGCTGCGGTGCAGCTACCTGACCCCTGCTGATACTGCGTAAGAGACTGTGCAAAGTGGGTTGTGTTTTGTAGAGGATGCTGATGCCTTTGTACTTCCTACTAAATAGCTGCCTCGTTAGAAGCCTTATACATGATGAGTGTAAACGTAGGTGGTGTGTTAATGTCTGTCTAGTCCAGAGGGGAAGTTTTGTGACTGGATGCACAAATATTCGTAAAGGTGAAAACCCAGTTCAGAATTTTGGCTTCTAGTCAACTGTGTAGGGAAAGGAAAGTAAACATTAAAAATATTGACAAATCTTGGTTAAAAATATAAAAGACATACATTTTACACAAAGTGCTTGAGAAAGCACCATGTCAGTGTATTTCAAAGAAATCACTACAAACTTTTAAAAATTACATCTTCTTTCTCTAAAATAGCATAACAATGTCCTTGGCATGTGAAGTGAAACAACAGTAACCATAAAGTGAATCTACAGTCTTTGGATGAATAGACAGACTGTCAGGAGTATTGGAACATGTAAGTAGATTCTGATATAAGATCTAACCTGTTATTTAAAATTAAAATGTAAAAATGTATGTTTGCCAATTACACTTTTGTGACAGGAAAGTTTCTTAAAAAGCAAAGGCAAACCTAGAACTGCTTTAAATAAAATTATTATCTTGTACATCAAAGTGTCTGTACATACAGTACCCCCAGGATGTGAGCTAAGCATAAAAATAGCTGGTATGTGCCTTGAGTATGAAAGTATTTTTGTTGTATGTATCCAGATATTGTGTACAAAGTACACAATGAAACAACGAAATAAAAGTTTAGAAGCAAAATGTTTGGTAAGTTTAGATGTGATTGATATGAAAATGCAGACTTTGACCTGATTGTTTTAAACATTTGTGCTTGGCGGGGTACGAAAAGAAAATAATTTACAGTAGGTATAAATTATGGTATACAGAGTTATGGTTCACAGAGTGTACAAAAGCCATTTTTTTATTCACTCATTATTTTTGCTGGTAAAAACAAAGTATAAAGCAGGACTCATAAAAAAATCAAACAGAGAAACATTAACTGAAGGGGCACTTTCAAGAAGAATGGTAAAGAAAAATGTGAGCAGAGTGAGATGAAGATAGGCACTAAAAATAACTGTTGTCCTACATAATATTTTAAAACATTTTATTTAAGTATATTGGTAAATTATGCTGGGTAAAATTTGAATGGGGCTTTTCTCCAAGAATGTAGCAGGAAGAGGTTACTTACTGACATAAGTGTATGTTCATAAAGTAGTTTTTCTTTTGTTTATCTATACTGTACTTGTATGTTAACATAAAGCATTACTCTTAAGGGCTGTTTTTATCATTTGAAAGAGGCCTGGATGATTGGAACATCTGTTAAAGAAGGGTGTGGTTCCCTTCCCAGGCTACACATCCAGATATTCTTTTCATGGCGATAAAAATATATAAGGGAAAAAGGAGGGAACTGAATGGTGTGTTCCTTGAGTTTATTCTGAAATGGAATCTGCAGTTGTGATGGTTGCTGTGACTTTCAGCACAGGAGGTGCTCTGAAGATGGGGAGCAGTGCCAGCTTACTAGAAAGATACTATTTTAGTATCGGATACTTGGACAGCACATACTCCACCAAATGCAAATAAATTCACCTGTCATGATCCATTGTTTTGATGTGTGAAATAATCTCTCAGTTTTTACCTGCCTTTCTATTCTCTTTTCTCTCTCATTTCTCTTTTGCTGCTTCACTGATTTCTGCCTTCTATTTTCTGTCTTTTTTTTCTCTGTATGTCTCCTGTCCCACCTCACGTTGTACTCATCATGTGAGAAATGAGAATGACTTCTGTCATTAACACTCGCTGTATAGCTTGGATAATCATTGCTACTGCTCGTGTTTAATCTAGACCCCCTTACATTGAATGAGGGGTTTCATTAACTATTGGAGCAACTGTTCCCCTTGTAATGCCTTAAACTAAACTCCCTTCCCTCATTCCCAAGAAGTCTTTGTAATTGCTTCTGCCACTTCTGATATGAGAACCAGATACACCTGAAAGAAAAGCAAATCTTCCTCTATTGTTTGTGAATTTTAGACCTGGAATGGTTTGAAATATATATACTTTGTTAAGACATATTGAAGGAGATATGAGTGGGACGTTGTATGCTTCCTGGGAGGTTATTCCAACTGTAGTACGTGATCTGTTGAGTAACATAACCAAGAAAAATAAAAAATGTGGCTATTGATGGTTACAAGCTGATCAGAAGGGAGAGGCAAGGAAGGAGGGGTGGAGGTGTTGACCTCTATGTTAAGGAGTAGATAGAGAGTGAGGAGATGTCCCTAAACCCCTCCCTGGGGTCAGATGAAGAGAGAGCTGAGAGCTTGTGGGTGAGGATTAAGGGGCAGGCCAATATGAGAGACACTGTTGTGGGTGTTTATTACAGGCCAACTGATCAGAATAGGGAAGCTGATGAGGCCTTTTTACAGAGAGCTGAAAGTAGCCTCACAATCACAGACCTTGGTTCTCATGGGGGACTTCAATCACTCTGATACCTGCTGGGAAGGCTACACAGCCAAGCATGTTCCAGTGTATTGATAACTTCTTGACTCAGGTGATGGAGGAGCCAACAAGGAGAGGTGTACTACTGGACCTAGTTCTGACAAACAAAGAGGGACTGCTGGAGGACATTAAGAAGATCAAGTTAGAGAACAGTTCTGTGGAAAAAGAGCTGGGACTTCTAGTGAACAATAGGATGACCATGAGCCATCAATGTGCCCTTGTGGCCAAGAGGGCCAATGGCAACCTGGGGTTCATCAAGAAGAGTATGGCCAGCAGGTCGAGGGAGGTCATCCTGTCCCTCTACTCTGCCCTGGTGAGGCCCCACCTGGAGTACTGTGTCCAGGCTCCACAGTTGAAGAAGGACAGAGAACTGTTGGAGATGGTGCATCAAAGGGCTATGAAGATGATTAGGGGACTAGAACATCTCTCTTATGAGGACAGGCTGAAGGACTTAGGTCATTTTAGTCTGGAGAAGAGAAGGCTGAACGGTGGCTTTGTCAGTTTCAATGGCTGGCTGGACTGCCCCTGGCTTATGTGGGGATGAGCTTGGTTTACCTGGTGGCCAATGGGTTTACCCCATGGCCACCTGCCCATTGCCTAGCCTGTCTGAGCTCTGGTTATAAAGGCAGGATCTTATAAATGCCTATAAATACTTAAAGAGTGGATATCAAGAGGATGGGGCTGGTCTTTTTTCAGTGGTGCTCAGTGACAGGACAAGAGGTAACGGGCACAAACTTGAAAGTTCCACCTAAACTTGAGGAGGAAATTCTTTGAGGGTGGCAGGGCACTGGAAAAGGTTGTCCAGAGAGGTGGTGGAGTCTCCTTCTCTGGAGACATTGACAACCCACCTTGACATGTTCCTGTGCAACCTGTTCTAGGTGGACCTGCTTTGGCAGGGGGGTTGGACTAGATGATCTCCAGAGGTCCCTTCCAGCCCCATCATTCTGTAATCCCTTTCACGTATTTGAGTTTGGGTGGCCAAAAGACACAGACAAGAAAAGAAATTAGTAATTTGAAAATACTAGAATCTCTGTTTTGAAACAGAAAAACAGTAGTAGTCGTCCATGGTGATGTTGAACAATACTGTCTATGCATTTAATTTTTCTTGGACTTAATCCATGACATAACAGATCTGTTAAAAATGAAGTTACAGATTTAAATCAAGGTTTGGTTTTTTGCTGTTGCTTCCAATCAAACTATACAGATACAGTTAGGCATTCTAATTAATTGAGCTGTAAAAGAGTCTTTTTACTAGAGTAAATTAATTTTGCTATCATAGATTTACTATAAGTAGGTAAGTGATGGCATTAGCAAATTATGTTTTCTGTCTGATTCATATCCTCTATAACCCTCTCCCCCTAATACCTACAATACTGCCAGGTTATACCAATACGTCTGCCTGCTTTTGTGTTTGTACTTATTCCCTAGGCAAAAAGAGCAGATACAGTGACTGTCAAAATTTGACACATGCCTAAAAGTAAATAATCGTACAGGCCCTGAGAGAGCAGCTTTCTGCTGCCAAGGAGTTAAAAAAAATGGTAATTTATTCCCATTTTTCATTCAGAAAAATTGCTTTATAATAATTTATTTTTCGTTCAACCAATTACCCGTTTTTCTAGAATTTGTCAGAACTTTCTTTCTGAAAACGCTACCCTTCTGTTGAAAATTTAGTCCGTGGGTTTAAAAGTTATCTGTGAGGGAGAAACCACCAATGTGTTCTATAAATCTAATTTCATGAAGGACTAAAGTTGGATTCAGCACCATATTTAAGGGAAAAATGAAAGTATATTTCCTTTCCTTCAACTAACTCCTTTAGTTGAAGGAATGTTTTATAATACCCAGATAGACATAAAGATCCATCAAAAATGAAGCATTTCAAGCAGCTGTGTGATTCCCAAGAGCCCTTTATTTGTATCAGAGGGAGGGATTTAATATTGAGAAATGACACTCTATTGGGCTATATAGAAAAATATAAATCCAGTGTCAAAGCTTTAATTTTTCAGTGATAGCTTGTTTAATAAGAATATAAATATACCTGAAGAGAAAAATCCATTGATGACCTCAGTGCAAATGGTAAGGCTGTCCTCTTTTTTTTTTTGCTCATCCTTCATTAATTCTTTTAAAATTTCTTTTATTTCTTGTTTTATTGGTGTGTGCATTAATTTTTTCATTACATTGGCACAATTTATCTTCCCTCAAGAGGACAAGCTCCTCAAAAATAATACCACGTAATATTATTTTGGGACAGTATCAGCAGTGTCTGCACCTGTCCGGTACCTCACAGTATGTAAGGAGATCAATCACATAGCCAGCCTTGCTTTGACATATACTGCCTGAGATGGGATTCTTGGCTTTTCTCTCCTATTTTTCACAGTCTTGTGGTTTCTTGTGTATTTTTGAAGAGCTTAATAAGGTTCTAATGAGGTGTTAATAAAGTGCAGTTTGAAGAGTACTTTTTGAGAACTGCAGTATAATGCTCAGAGAGCTAAAAGATATGCACATTGCTTATCAATAAAGAGTTTCAAGTGAGTCATTAAGCCTTCAAATTTGTGCCAATTTTTAAAATAAAATATTTTAAAATAGCAGTTTAGTAAGGCATCCCTTCAGTGTAGAGAATCCCTAGGCCGCTTTGTGCCTTTGAACTTACTTCTCTCCACTCTGCTTTTATGGCACAGTAAAAAAGGTATCTCACTGCTGAGATTGCTTTCAGGACGTTGTTCAGCGTAATTTAGACAGTTGTGAGATTGCATAAATTACACTAGGGACAAAAGCAACACAAATCTATTTTGTAGAGAGAGAGAGTAGTTATGAATACTTCCCTTTTGCTATACGTTTACTTGCATCTAGTGCTTATGGGGTGAAAGAATTAAGCACTCTTTCTGTCAGCTTAATCCAGCTACAATCCTGTTTTATTCCCATGTTGTTACAGGAAAGGCTAATTTAGTCCAGGGAGTACTTGAAAGAAAGAGAGGGGTCAGAAAAAGAGGTCATTGATAGCGATCTTGTTTCCTTTAGACTCAGCTCTGAACTTGCTCCATCTTCTTAAATGCAATTAGATGGCAATATAAAAATAAATACAAATTACATGATTGGTATGGTACAAGTATGAAATGTGGATGACCCTTGTTTAAAGGAAAAAGTTAATTGCATCTCTGGAAAACTAGACAGTTTTTACTGTCTGGAGTATAATAGGTTATGAAATTGAGGGGAGGGTGAAGAAGCCTCTAATTGTACAACAGTGTAGCACACTAGTAGATCAAAGCCTTTCTACAGGGGAGTTCAATATTAATGCCATTTGCCTACAGATGGAAATGAAAGATGATTGGAAAATCAATCAGGACATTAATTTTTCACCATTAAAAACCTCTGGAAAGTAGGAATATTGAATGAGATTATCATTTAAGGAATCATTTGATTGCATTTGTTGCTCAAGAGCATGCAGTTTTGTAGCCTAGCTTGGGCCCTCCTTCCCTGGCTCAGTGAGTGAAGGATTTTCTTTAGTTTTTTTCTGCAGAGGACATCTGTAGATTAAACTCTTCAACGTGTGCTGTAACAAATGTTTGGTTTTAAGCATGTGAGTTGGTGATACCAAGACATGCCTCAAATTAAGCATGTGTTTTCAGTACTTTTCTCATTTGTATCCTAAATATTTATTCCCTGGTGAGATCATATATTAAGTATAATGACTGAGTATTAGATACAGGAAGATTGAGATCATGATGTCTGAGTCCTGCCCCTGCCACTGTCACCAATGAGGATTTAATTCTGTAGTAAGTAGAGTCTCGATGCAGAAATGTTGAATATAAGGTAGTCTTATCAGCTATCCCAGCCCTCAGTAAATTGTGTTTGGTATGAAAGGAGAGGATTCTAATCAGAGATTAAATGAAAAAATACAGCATATTGGATTAGTTTACTAGAAGGCAGTCAGAGAGTTAGAAGAATAGGCCTCAGTTATTCTGCAGCTCCTGTTCTTCAGTTTCTGAATCCTTTTCCTCTCTCAAAAGCATAAAAGGCATGAGGGAGAGACCTTATAGCCTCGAAAGAGGAAAGATGGATCTTACATTCACAAGAAATGTAAGTTCTTCCGTTGAAGTTGATATCATGTACTTAACGCAGCACAAGCAAATGCACTTCCTTTCCCTATGTGTTCTTCCCCATTGTGGTCACAGTGGTTGTACAACTGAGTGCTTATGTTGCTAGTACTTTATAGACCTACATCCTTGCTAATGTCCACGCTTCTATATCTCTGTTAACAAGCATAACTACAGAAATAATCAAACTAATACCAAAATGTATAGGCCTGGATTTATTAATCCACATATCTTTATTAGAACTGAAATAATCTACCTATTATTATACTCTCTGATAGGCATGTTAATAGGCATATAGAGTATTGGAGCAAACTCTTTTTTGCCTCAG
>BJBW01006710.1:73195-91842 GCA_004320125.1 Scolopax mira
CATCTAGCAAATGTGACACCCACCCACAAGAAGGGTCAGAAGGGTGATCTTTAAGGTCTCTTCCAACCTAGACAATTCTATAATTCTATGATTCTTGACAACACTTGAGCAACCTTTGTTTGAAATGGGTTATTTGGGTTGTGGTTTTTTTTTTTTTGCCTAGTCAGTGTATTTTGCATACTTTTGTTTATTCGTTGACAATAGAAGATTACGTGAATATACCAATTCTGATGGAATTCTAATTTTCTTAGCTGTAGCAGAAAGGCCTTTGGAATGGAAAACTCCTAACAGGGATGAGTGCTTTAATTCATCTAACTTTAAAAACAAATTATATAGCAAATTAACATGGTTTTTGCTTGTCTTTGATTTCCCTGAGATCATTCACTTTGCCCTTAATTGATCGAGCAACTGGCTTTTGTCGTCCTTTTCCATCTTTTTACTGGGATAAGAGAGTCGCACAATCGATGAGGAGGAAAAATTCTATCTGGACAATGAGGACAATATTTTCCTAACTTTATACAGAAAAGCATTCATATGGCTGGCTTTTTTGGAAACTAAGGAAAAATTATGATGAATTTTACTGGAGTGCATTGTCTGAAGTGAGTTGAAATGTTCCCTGCAACACTTCATAGAGCTATTTTAGTTTTATAGTATAAGACCGAATGCTGAACTTGAGTTCAGTGAAATTCATCTATATATTCTTTAAACAAGAAATTAACTTCTCACTCCATATATTAAAACCTAGTTCCAAAATCTACTGGTATTAAAAGATCTGTGGTGTGCTAGATCTAAACAACTTAGACAATTTATAGCTGTGAAACCATCATATTGAGCAAGTAGCTGTAATTATAATAAATAGTAGTATAATTATTATACGAAAAAAAGCATTTTTGAAAAACCAGAGCTATTTGCTTAATGTTGTGCAAGCCACAGAGCAGTCAGCCTAACAAGATCTGCCTTACAGTATCTCAGGGGAATTTATTTCTTAATTCTGAATGAATGCAATATTAGTTCTGCAGGCTCCCTTCTTAAAAGAAGCACACTTAAATATGTCTTTCTGTACTTTTAATTGGACCCATCATTTATTAATATCTTCATACATATGGAATGATGGTGATAGATAGAAATGTTTGTGACTCAAATAAGTAGTTATAAATGCATTTACTTACATGTTTTTGGTGTCAATTTTATCTTATCAACCCTCTAACATGGAAAAACAAAGTTTCCTAGGCTTGCATTTTCTTTGTAATAGACATGGGGTTCAGTGTATGTCTGTTTTAGTGATAATAGATGTGTAGCGTCAGCTTCATTCCACGTGCAGCTCTTATCAGTTCTTGCTGTTAGTATTTGTAATGCACAACAAAAGAAGAAATATAAGCATGTGTGTACATAATCTTTTCTTTTCAGGACCACTGTCTTTGCATTCAGATTTCTTAGCTTTTTGTTCCTTTTCATGGTACTAGAAAAAGTTATATTCTCATTTGGTTTTCACGTGGAAAAAAAAAATTCCTGCTATCTGCTGTTGCACGCTATATTGTAAAATTTTATTCCTAAAACTGAAGAAGACAATTTTTTCAGCTCAGACATCTGTAAAATATTGCATATAAAAGCTGATAGTAGATTACAAGGAAAACAACACGAGAGAGCAGGATATGTGAAACAAAGAGCTCTGTCTAAGAAGAATGCTCTGTGAGTCCCTAAGATTTGGGAGTGGCACTACAGAAGCTGTAATGTCAGACCATGCATGTTTGGTACATGTCACATTAAAGAGAATGTGAATTATATTGCAGCTACCATGAATCTGAAGGATATAATACTGTTTATTTTGTATTTAAGCAATTGAGCCACAGTCTGTCTGGAGTGTAAAGTATATGACTAAATGGGAATTTCAGCCATAATCTAAGGAGGAGAAAAAAGAAGAGGTATTCTACAGCTGTAGTGTTTCAAACAGGTCTCATAATACAGGAGTGTGTGCCATCCTGGGCAGGGCTTATGAGAGTGAAACAGCACCTGTCCCTGTTAGTAAATTAATGCTTAGACTATATTCAATGCAAAATAGCAGAGAGATTACAGATGGCAAATGATGTAATTTATGTGAAAAGAGCCAGGCACAACACTGTTGTATCTATAGATAGGAGGAGCCTGATTTGTGTAATGTGCCAATGCAGCACTAGTGTGTGTGGAGAACATTTCTCAGCACGAGATGGCAGCTGAACAGCTGTGCAAGACCAGTGCAGCTTAATTGATGGAATTTTTTTTTAGAGACCAAATGGAAGTGATTGTGCTGCAGTTACTCTGAGAGACATATGGCATATCCCATGGAAATGTGGATATGCATAACGTGGTGTCATTGGACATGTTTTCAGGGTAAAAGGATTATTCTTAAAGGAGCTATCTCCTTATTCTCTAATGACTGCTGAGAGATCAGTATTCTGCTATTGTCGGCTGCAGCTCTTCGTGTCTGAGGTGGTGCAGACATTAAACAATACCCCAACGTCTGCTGTATACCTTGGACAAGATTTGGGATGTAGGGAAATGTTTAATTGCATTTAGAACTCGTTTGATTTTTTCTTGCATGCAGATATGATAGTGCTTCTTAGCTGTAACTGCTCAAGATGTGCAGATGTCCTCTGTTTCTTTTTCTCTGCCTTCATTTCCTTCCTCCATTTTGGGTGACACAATAGCACCTGCTTGCTTGCATAAATGTGCATGTTACGATTATTTCACCTTATTAACATTCCCTGAATGACTATTTTGACCATGTCTAAACCAGACCCAGGGTACTGATCAGAATATTTTGAGATTCAGACCTCACACAGTAGTCCTCTGGCTTGCTGCTGTGTTGGTGCACTACTATGCACCAGCTGCAGGGTTAAGTCTGTTACCCTCTAAACAGGACGCCTGAGTAGTGTTACAGCAGCCATTGCTTGACAGAATGAAAGTCTGAATACCGCACAATCTTTTATAAAAGAATTACAGAGAAAGTTCCTTGACTTTTGTTCTAGACTACCTAATGTAAAGAAAATAGCTTTGCAAAGTATTTTTCCATCTTGAAGATTTAATCCTGTTTCACTAGGTTTTTCAAGCTGTATCTGTCTATGTAGCAGTGGCTTTACTATCGTGCTTGGCATACCTGAATGTATCATTTATTCTACAACCAAAAGGGGGGTGCTCAGGATCACAAGTTATACTCAGAAAAATTGTTTAAAAACCTGTATTTTAACTGACTTTATTTCTCTCTAACACATACTGTAATGCCTTATTCCAATTTGTGTGTGAACTGTTGCAAGGTGAGTAATCACTGCCATAGCTACATGCAGAGTTATTGCATTGTCAGTGTTTTTGCATTGCCTTAGGGTTATCTGGAAAAGGAGAAATGCTATGTAGAACATACTGTCTTCTCTGATTCTGTCTTATTTTTCAAGGGATTTTGGCAAAGAAGAAATGAAATATTAGCTAGAGCTTTACTGCTTTATGCAAAATGATTGGCTAACTCATTAAAAAGGTAGCATATGTAAAATCAATTTAGTGAGCCTGAAGAAGAAAGAAAGGTCAGCTGCTTAGGAGTCCAAGTGAATTTGCAGTCATAGATGAAAGCTATTCTGAATGCCAAAGAAAGCTGCTTTTCCTAATATAGTTTTTTCTCTCCTCAGTACAGATCAACACTCATTTACTTTTTCACTTAACTATTGTGAACCTGCTGAAGTGATAGTCTACAGGTTTTAAAATGGTTTATGAGACATGGAAATGACATAATACTTTTAAAATAGCAAATAATGTATGTCAAAGGTGCCTTAAAGTGCTATGCAATAGTTTAAGTACTTTTCACGGTTTCCAAAACAGGAGATCTGATTTATGTTTTCCTAAAATGATTCTATTGAGCCTGTATCTTGAGAAATCTCCTCCAGTGGCACATTCATTACTAATAAGACAGATGAGTAATAAAAGAGCTCAAATCTGCCGCCTGCTTTCTCATTAGCACCTCAGAATGGTGCAAAGGGGCAGCCACACAACTTCTCCATCCAGCTTGTAACTACGCCCACACCGTGTTAATAAGTATTGCTGTTTTCATACTGAATGTATAACAACAGTTATATATGTGATTTCTGGTTACCAGCATTCATTTTCAAAAGAAATTAACAGAGAAATGAGAAAAAAAATCTTATTACCTGGATGCTGTAAGAATCCAGTATCTCTCCTAACTAAACTTATGGCCTTAATATAGAGGCCGTTGTTACTCTGAAAGATTATTTTTTTCTGTCAATAGAAAGGGGCAGTACGTCCATATTCTGTTGAATTTAGGGTGTTTGATGCTGTTCTGTACTAGAACTCTTGTTTTATCTTCAGGAACAAGAATTAATTGGGCAACATGGAAAGTTTTTGTCCTTTTTCTTATAGTAGGCATACATATAAGTTGAATTTCCAGCTGTGTCTTCATAAGCAAGAACTGCTGAGAAGTAGGAGTAGAACTGAAGAGTGAAATGGGTGATGATGAGGACTTGATATTCACAGTGTCTTTCAGGGGTTTATTCAGGCTAGTTCTGCTTTGGTCCTGTGAAATCAATGCCCAATGACATATCTTCCACTTCAGAATTACATTTGTAAATCTTAGTCTCACTAGGATCAGGAAAGATCTGCATTTAATTTGGCAAACTATACATTGCATAATTTCTAAAATAAAGTTACATTAAAACATACTAGAATTATTTCATAAACATCATCAAGTGTTTAAAATAGTTTTTTACCATTGTATTTAGATGTTTCCTACTATTAAGACTACTCTCTTGTCCTTAAAAAAAAAATATGTAGAAAGTTCACTGGTTTAATGCATATTTTGATGATTAATTCTCAAAAATAAATGAGTGAGCTATCCAAGTGTTTCCAAGAATATAAACATTGTTTCTTCATCTGTTGAAGTCAGAACCCTCAGATATGACACAATCTTTGTGACTCTCAGAATGTGATTTTTCCATGTTTCCTCTAAAATCTTTTTTGATGCTTATTCAGCTATCAAAGGTGCTTCCAAAGAGCTGAATTAATCTTTTTTCCTGAATGTCTCCAGTAATTGGAATAAAATACTGAATTTTTAGAAGGTTAAAGACAGTGCAGGTAATATCAGTCTGCAATGGGAAATGTCTGCTCCTGATTTTTCTAATAACTTTCTGATTTCCCACTAAGAACAGTGCAAGTGCATTTAGTGCCACTTCTCACTGTTCCAGTGTTTCACCAACCATTATGGAAACTTGTGAACTCATGAAAGGTAATCTGTTTGTCTTTGATGATGATAAAACAATTCAAGGAGATACTTGCAAGTTTCTGTCATTTAAGTTAAATTCATGCTTATATCATACAAGCACATTTTTTGTGTGTGGTGGAGTGAGGGAAACACAGGTATTTCCAACATTTTTTCTGTTGTTTGGTGGAAAAAAAAAAAAGTAAGCACATTGAAATATCTGTCTATTCTTGTTTTTCATTATTGTCCCTCGTTTTGTTTCCTGCTTTAAACACACTAGGATTTGGCAATTTTCAGCCTATTCAGGTTGTTTCCGAAATCTATGCATCTATGTTTTTTCCATGGTCTGTGGATTAAGTATAATTTGAAAGGATCTGTGTATGAGCGTGTCACCTTGAAACCTTGATTTCATAGTTGGCATGGTATTTGAGATTTTGTTGTTGATTTTAACTAGATAGTCTCTCCTTAGAACTGTCTTTTCTCAATTTATTCTTAAGTGATAAAATAATCTTGTTGGGGTAAAGCCTGTCAAGCTGAGTTGTCATAGACTTTTCTGAGACATTTCTGCAGAAGGATCTTTGTGGGTGGAAGGATGGGGACACTGAAGTTACTGTGGAACAAAGGTGAGGCTGTTGGGGAAAAACTGTGAAGGACATACTGTGAAGCTAGACAAGCTAGAACTAGATTAGTCAAACCTGAGGATTACTATACCCAGTCTGAGGATCCTGCTTCAGGCTAGTTCTATAGAATCTCTGTTTAATTGTTTTCCACTTCAACGGGGTTTCTTTCACTTCCAAAAATGTATTACAGTTTGATTCAGCTTATTTAGTTTTTGGAGGGAGTCTTTCTTTACAGTTATTTAAGACAACATTTTTTTAATACTATTCAAAGCTGGTGACAAAATTATTCAGTTCCCGCCAAGGAGATTACATGGATACTTCACTACATTAGTTACTCATACTGTTGCACGTTTTCTTTATGCTTCTAAGTATGTAGGACAGTTTTTCTACATATCTGACTTTCAATGAGCATAAAAATGTAATAGGTTTTAAGGACATATGTTCTGTACTTTTATAAACAAAAGAAGTGCTGTTTTTATGGTAGCTTCAGTTGTTCAGCTCAGTAGACTAAATCAACTGTTGTTTTTCTCAATTTATTTCATTTTAAATGTACTGGTCATAAGTATTACTTTGCAATTGGTAATACTTAATGACAAATTTATACTACTGTATTGTCTATCCTGACGGTACACAAAATTTATATGAACTGAAATCTCCATACAACTGGAAAGAGGTCATCTCTGACAAAACCAAACCAAAATAATACAAGAAAACCCCACAGCCTCCAAGCTCAAACATCAGAACTTCAAAACTAGAAACTTGCAATGTTGTCAGAAATAAAGCAGAATTGCATATATATATATATATGCAATCTTCCTAGAATGAAGAATTTTAGCCAGGAGAACATAGTTCTGTGACTAGATTATGACCATGTGTTAACCTGTACTTTTATGCTTAAAAGATACAGCGAATATGTTGAACGTACTCACAGTTTCAAAAAAAAATATTTCTGCTTTTCACCTGAAATAAACAAAATGCTATATAGTTAGTGTTGGGTCCTCTGTCAAAATAGAGAACAATGCATGCTTGCTGCCATCGTATTGATGAGGCAGTGAATGCTGCATCTACAACTGTATCTTTTGATCCTGTTACCTAACTTAGGAGTGAATAGCCAAGAGAAAGTTTTAGAAACTACTGTTAGTGGTAGAACACAGGTCTCCTGTGGATATCAGCTTCTTTAAGTAAAGGAATTTGTTCTGTGAACACAGAACTGTGGAAAACTTAACAGCTTTTAAAATGTCAGTAATTTTAAAGGCTTCTTTTTTTTTTTCTGGTGGCCACTGTTTCTCCTACTAGTTATAATGTAACAATATACTTCAGTTGCAATATTGCATATGCATCTAATCAATGAGAAAACCATTTCAGGCCATAGCTTGCATCTTGGCAGCCAGGAGTCCCCATGTTAACATGTTGAAGTTTGTACCCTGCTAGCTTCAAAGAAAGAATCAGCAGTGCTACAGATTTCAGACCCAAAAATACAAAGTAAAACCACATTTTACATTGCATACTTGATTTTGTCACCAAGCAGCCCTACAGATTGCTGTACGTTGTCACAGTTGTCCTCCAGGGCCTTAGAACAGCTTTTTGCTTCCTGTTTCCCAGAAGGTTTTCTGCTAGAGGACCTCACCAGGCCTTTGTTCTTACTGTCAGTTTCCATTGCACAAATAGTATTTGCTCACTGCAGGAGATTTACTGACTGCATGGGCAATAAGTTGTGAAGCATGTTGGTATTTGAGAATTCTGAAAGAATGGCATGCAGAATAGTTAGAAAGCTGTAAAGAATCTAAAACTGTGACTATTTAATTTTTCAATATTGAATAGATATTTATAGTTACTTCAGATAATCTTGGGTTTTTTTTTTTTTCTCAGAGATCGGCACTATTCGTTTGCATTGAGAGAGTACAGAATGCAGAACAAGAAAATTAAAAATCCCGAAACAGCAGAGCTTGCATCTTCAGAAGGATGTGGCTATGTAGAATTTTACCAGCTGCTTTTGCTTCTGTCTGTCCAAATAAATTTTGGGCTATTTATTTGCTTCTGGCACACTATCTCCAGTCAGTGAAGAGAAACAGCAATCTTCTCCAGGGATTTTATATCCAAACCAGATCCAGAACACTTGTTCAGTGATGACTGAAGGCATGGATTTGTTTGCTGTCTTTTGAGATGCAAGAAGAGGGGAAGACTAGTTATGCACTGAATAATCTTTGTGTGTCTTGTTACCCTAATCTACTTCTTTAGAGTAATGGTTATATGTAGTAACTTTTACTGGGAATTCTTTCACTGCTGCCCTTCTCTCAGTCCTTGTAATATGTCTCTTGTTGAACAGCAGATGTCTGTGTGGAAAGCTTATTGGGAGGGTCCCTGCAGAACATATTCAGGAGTCTAGGACTTGCTGGAGGCAGCTGAAAAACAAGTATTAGTTAAGATAGTATAAGCTACCATATTGAGGAAAAAGTGGTGAGGGGAAAAAAGTTATCAAAATGTGAAATCTGTTCTGTATTAATATGTCACTCAGAGTAGAAGGAATGCTTTAGTTGAGGAATACCAAATGCATTTATTAAGGACTGTTGTAGCAGTGAGACAAGTTTCCAGAGAGAGGGAAGAATCCTGCTGTCCTGCCTTGTGATTCAGCATGTGGGTAGGCTCCTGCTAGGTGAATTAGAAAGATTTTGAGAGGTCTGTGATATGTTAAACATACAACTTACTGTTGCAATTGATGAACAGTCACCACAAAAGAAAGTCTGTATCCGATCCATGTGACAGGCCACCTCTCCCTTCCCCCCACCCCCTGCCCCAGCCAACAACCCAAAACATAATTAGTAGATTTAAAAGAACAGCAAGAAAACCGAAAAGAGTATTAGGCAACCATGAACTGATCATTAGCTTAGTGAGTAGAAATTTTAACATGTCCGTGCATCATCCTTATCTTTTGACAGGTCCCATGACTTCCTGGTTGCATTCCTCCCTCAAACTGTTCACTTAAAGAGTAAAATTGGTGTTGCCTATTTCTTTTACTGCTGCTTGAATTCATCTAAAGCTATATGACTTTACTGACTCCTGTTAAAGGATTGCTAGCACATTGTTTATTCTGTTGGGGAAGTGACTTGAGATACTGAAGCTAGCATCCTGTGCAGTCATATGGACCAGCCCTGTTTCACCACTTGTTTTGTCCATCTGATTTCAGCTCACAGGACCTCTCTTCTGTGTCTCAGAGCTGCTTGGGTTCAGCTGGCATTCAAAAAACAACAAATTCAGCTACTTGATTCCAGAAAACCGTGCTTTTCCCATTGTTGCTTGTTTTAAATGAAAAATGACTTAAAATTGCAGTGGGAAACAAGAGGATACTTTCTCCAGACACCATTCCATGTTTTTTAGCAGCTTTTCAGGACCAGAGCCTGTAGCTATGGGACTCATTCTTGGTGATTTCCCACCTCGTTTAATTCCATTTGATATTAGACTGTAGGAATTCTTACCTTAAGTAGGCTAGGGATATTCTGCCTCATTCTAGAAATGCTCCTTAAAGTTATTTCTTCTCTCTTTCTGCTACTAAATGTCTGATAGAAAAGCTCATTCACGTGAGTAGAAATATCTTGTATCCAAAAATAATGTATTAACCCCTAGGAGCTTTGGCAAGCATTAGTGCAAGCAGGGATAGATTGCACATTTTCAGCTTTTAATAAACAGTCTGGCTCTGGATTTGTTTACAGCAGAATATAAATGATTGCCTTGACAACTGTTGTCCATTTTCTCATTTGTCACATAGACACATTACCCTTTCAGTATAAACCATAAGTTACAGCAAAAGGCTTATTCCCTTCTCTGTTCCAGGACTCAAATGTGTATATGATGGGGTGGAGTGCTCATATACTAAAAAAAATTGTATGGATCATTGAACAGGCAGAACCCAGTGACCTTCTGTTAAAGCCCCCCCATATCTTGTGACTAATCCTCTTAGCCATTCTGTCTGAGTTTATCTCTGGATAGCAGCTAGAACAGAAAAAAGGTGGAAATAAGAATAATTAATAGTAATAGCTATACAAGAATAAGTGTTCTTGCTATGGGGAAGAAAAACTACTATGGGAAAAGGATTGGTTAATCATTAGATTTTTCCATGAATACCTGCAAATGAAAATCAAACTCTTGGAGTCCTGCTTAAGAAGGGCTTAGTGCAAGACACAGGAGAAATAACTGAATGCCATGCCTAGAAGTACTTAGGATGAGATGGGTATCTGGGGTTCAGCGCACCATCAGGTAGTAATGTGAAGCTATTCCTGTACCTTGAGTTACACTGATAATTTTCTTTAAGTGCTAGCTAGACAAGTAATGGAATAATAGTCTTCCATGGCAAGCTGCCATCCATATCTGCCTTTCCTGTATTACATAATTAAATGAAATCTTACAATAAATATTTCCATTGTGGGTAGCTGCCCATGAGTTGGAAATGGTTTTGTAAAAGGAACATTTTAGTTAATTAACCTTCTGTAAGTAAATCTGCTATCTCATGATGCCTGAATAATAAAATTTATGAGTAGTGGAATACCCAAACTAATTATTCTAATGATTGTTTCTTTCAAAAGATGGATTAAATATGTGGCAATTAAGGGAAATTTTTAAATAGATCATTGTATTAAAATTAATCTGTAATCGTGGGGTGAAGTTATTATTAATCTTTCACTACATGAGTATGAAGGCACAAATTTTTCCTTTAATTTAATGCTGAGAATGAAATTCACTTGAAAACTTTCCAGAGGAGTTTTAGATTAATTTGAGGCTGTCTGTACCTGGGTAGCCAGAGGTAAATGACATGAGATATGAATGTTCATGCCATACAGGGGACACAAAAATGCAGCTACCATAGCAGTGAAAGTCTACTTAGTATTCAAAGAAATGAAGCAACTAAACCCCTAAATCTCTCTATTTAATTGAGGAAATACTATTCTCTGAAATGGACTTGGGTAAGTGGCCCACAGCCACTCTGGATCCTGTGAGGGAACATGAGTTTTTCTTACTCTGAGGTGTTTTATGAACACTCAGTCCCATTAAGTAGAGAAATAATTAAAGCATATAGCTAGTCCACTAATCCAAGCTGAGGTTTCACACCAGAAAATTTGATGTCATGTCAAAATCCGCTGGATTCTTTCTAAAAATTGTGGTGTGATTTGTTTTTGCAAAGATAAACAGACTTGTTATAGAATGGTATTGAAATAGCAGGAAAGAATAACATAAGGTTGCATTTACACAACGCACTACCTAAGAAGAGGCTGTGTAGCTTCCTCATCTTTCTCCACTGATTCCATTAAAGGTGCTTGTGTTGTACACATTATTCACTAAGTATTCTCCATAGTGTCTCAGCTGAATCTCAATAGTATAACCGTGTCTCCATAAAGGTTCCATAAGCCAATGTTTCGATCAGAGTTATTTTATAATCCCATATGATAGCATGCAAGCTACATAACTGGTCTACCCAAAGACTGGTGAGTTAGAAACCCACACATGAACTTATTTATTAAATGATTACTAAGAAAATGAATCCATAAATTATTTTAAATATTTGAGTGGCTGAAATGTACGCTAAAGATGATATAATCTATCTTGTATTTGTTGTTTTCTTTTTGAGGAACTGTACCATCCACTTACAGATTAGAACCAGAAATACAGAGCCAAGCATTTGAATGGTGTGCACTTACTACTTTGTGCTAAAAGCCTACCTGGCAACGTTCTGAGTCTTCTCAGTGAAGCTAGAAGCCATAGGGTAGCTGCTGAGAAAGATCCATTATATTTGCAACTCCCCATTGCCAAATGGTGTTACCACAAGGAAATCCTGTTACATCCCCATGGCACCTTAGCATCTAGAAACAATCATACAAGGGTCTCTGCATAAGATAGAAAATACCAGTATTACAGGTTTGCTTTTATTTCCCATTCACTATTATTTTGCTGTCTTTCACTGTAAAAGATTGTGTACTTTAGATTTGTAAGTAATTTAATACCCTTACTCAGTGAAGAGAAAAAATGTCATTGCGATATCTGCAGGATGTGTTCTGCAAGAAGATATAAATGCTTCATTACCGTAGGAGGGCAGTAAAAATAGAGGATAGATACCAGATTATTTTGAAAGACCATTTTAAAATTAATTTCATATTCCAGCTAAAAGACTTATACAGTAAAGCTCTGCTTCTTCCTTTGGGAGACTTACGGTGCCTAAGAGGTCTGAATATTAGAAATCTGTTTCTGACATGAATACTTAAATGGTGTTATGTTATTTAATCCTTTTACTCCTAGACACATTCTTCTTTGTACAACACTGATAATTTTCCTCGTTCATAGCATGTTTATAATATTTTTTATACATAGTTGTTATGCTTTGTTTTATTTATTTATTTAATGTAAACATTCTTGGTTGTTTTAGTATTTCCTCATATCTGGATTTCAGATTAGTAATCATTTTTGCTCTGTTGACAATTTCCTTCTGTTAAAACAAATGTCATGATCTTTGCTATTCTAACCTTCTCTCATTTTTCTATCTGTAGTTGCAAAAGCTCCATAATAACAAAAGGACAAGGGCCTTCTTATTGAGATTGTTTTCAGTATGAAATCAGAGACAATCTGTGTCTCATATAGGCTTCCTTGCTTGTGTCTAATTTGCCATCACCTTTGTCTGAAGATGCTTGCAGCTTTACCTGTTGAACTCTTGCTGCATTTTTTTTCCTTCCCTTTGAGTCTAAGAGTCTCAAATTATTTTCCTTGTAATTGTGCTTGTAATCATTTCCCTACTGTATTGCATTTTAAGAGTCCATATGAAGTAATAGTTTGTGACTCAGGAATTATGGATTCTATTTCTAGCTCTACCAGTAGCCTGCTGTGTGATCCGAGATCTGTGATCCTATTTTGCTCTGTAAAACAAGACAGTGGACCACTTTCTTCTTGAGACATAGGTGAAGCCCTCTGGGGAAGTTATAGTGGTAGGAAACAAAAAGGAAAACAAAGAGACAAAAGAATCAGAGTTCTAATGGAAAATCCAAGAGGCAAAAACTGGGAGAAAAATCAGACCTCTTTCAAGAGGTTAAAAGAGCAAAATCTAAAACATTGCTAACTCATATTTTTCATGTAGATTATTTTTAAAGACTGTTCAGTCCCTAATTTCTTGAAATAGTGGCATAAGTCAGAATATTGCTTTGAGTCAGGGATGCAGAATCTTTATTTATACTAATATCTGGTCTGCAAGAGATTCTGTATCATAGATTTCTTACAAGGTCAACAAATAACCTTTTAAGAATCCTTTTTATGGGTATGAATTTCACTTTCTAGACATGTGCACAAATGTGTGACCTTTATGCTGCAGCCAATCTCAAACTAGTGGGGAGAGCTGGAGGTGCAGACCCATGGTAAGCAGGAGAACATCACAGAGGTGCTATGGTTCACCTGTGGCCAGCTGGCTCTAGTACTGAGGCACACAGTGGGGGATTCACCACTTCTTTCACCGCTGCTTACATGCGGATTGCCAGAGGTAGGAAATGGTCTTTGCCAGAAAGGTTTTCATTAAAGTGTGAAATGTTTTATATGAGTGTAAGGTCCAATTTGAACTAATTCATCTTTCTAGCTTTTCTGGTCAGATACTTTGGTAGTTATTCAGTTGCTTTCATGAGCAAAGAAAAGGTGATCCCTTTACTAATCACATCTCTATTAGTTATTTTGTCCAGGTTTTTTATATTCCACTAGTGTAATTATAGGTTACATTTTGTCTGTTTACCAAATAAAAAATAAAGCTTTTTCAGAAAAACTGAAAAAGAACATTTCCGTTTTCAGTGGAAATTTTGAAGCTTAGAATTTGTTTCTAGCTCTTCATTTTTTTAAAGTTATGATGTAAAAGTGAAAGCTGGCCACTTTCACAGGAAAATAATTTCAGTTGTTAGATTAAATTGCTTCTGGAAAGGTCTTGTGTCTTAGGTCTGTTTTGTCAACTTCAAGCCATAAGGAGGGTGGACTTTGTTCCTTCTCAATCGGGCAAGGTGCTGGGCACCTTCCATTCCATCTCATGGTATGGGCTCTAAACGTCAGGATTCTTTTTGTGGTCATGTAGCTTGACAATAAATGTGTTATTTCAGAAGTAGCAATCTATATTATTAGGAATACTTAAACAGCTTCAAAATAATTGAAAATTTCATATGATTGATTCTATGTAGATGTAACTGTAATAATATGAATTGTAATTTAAATGTAGGTATCTGAGTGCAATATATTAGAATTCTAAAGCTAAAGAGGGAATACAGATAATAGTAGGTAGCAAAAGCAGAAAATATGGAGTTTATTTTTCCTTCCTCCAAAGCAATTATCAAATGCCTACTCTAATTGCTTGGAGGCTGTTTTAGAATACAAGAATGCTGAGTATTAACAACTTACAGCAGTATTTTCCCAAAACCCCCTCGCTTATGATAGATAATGAGTCAAGTGTAGAAACAGTCATGCTCACTTTATATGACTGAGAAACATCCCAGCATGGATCCTTTTTTTGATTATCATCGTTTCTATTTTTCTTCCTTAACTTACCCTCTTAGAAGACATAAATGAATGGATGCTGATATCATCTGAAGCAGAAGGAGGCATAACCACTGGGAGTAAGTCTTGTTGTTTCTCTAAGCCTCAGGAAGCTAGAGAGCCTGTTTGCATTCTCTGGGCGAAGGGCTATGATGTGCAGCCTGACAAATGGCATACCAAGGCCTGGTTATTCACATAGACCAATGGAAACCAGGTAAATGCATATGCTCTTTATGGTACATTTCACTCTGTATCCTCTAGCAAATATTTACTAATTTAGCTCTTAGTGGGGAAATTAAGGTAGCAATCTTAGTTTGTTGTTTGCTTTAGCACAGAGTCTTAAAGGAAAATAGTAAGTTCAGAGCAACTGGTTCTCTTAAATACGTGCTTATGCATGTTGCTTTGAGTGTTTAAGACACCTGTTAATTTACATAAGTCAAAGCTTGTTCTTACTGAGTTTTGTGTTGTCTGGGAGGGCCTTGGCATCCCACTGCTTATGAGGCCATGTCAGGACACCTAGTCTCTCATCTGTCTGGTTTTGCTTTGGATTTTCTTTCCTGCTGAGCAATAATTAATTAAAAGGTTTCATTTGGTCACGTAGGTTTATCGCTGCTAAAGAACAGCGTTTTCAATTTGTATTATTCAAAGCGATAGGTAAGTATCAAACTAATATTAATACTTTACAACACATCTCTGAAACAATGGGTTTTTGTTTTTGCAGTAAAGATAAGGATTTAATGCAGAGGCAGAAAATTCTTAATTTTTGCCTGTTCTTATGCAACTTGAGAAACTTTAGTGCACTTCCTGCTCCTCTTTCTATAGTTTTCAGAAGCTTTGAAAATAAGGGCCCTTTTGTTTTGAGTTGAGAAATGTTATGCATAAAGTTTGGGATAAAACAGCTTTCTGGGTAATGCATTAATCACAAGACCATCCTTTCTTAAAATGTAAGACTGAAAAGGATCTCAGGTAATCAATACATCCTTCTACAGTAGATGATTTAATTATATGTTCTGATTCATAATTATGAATCTTTAAATTGGTCAGTTATCTCTTCCCTTTCCCCGTTTCTTTCCTGTTTCCATAAAGGATCCTGGGCAGCAGATGTGTTCTGCTCCAGACTTTCCCACCCTGATGGTTAGCATCTTACTAATTTCTGGTTAAGTGTTAACTAATACTGACCTGGATTTTTTTCTTGCACAGTTCATCCAAAAAGTTTCCCCTATGATGTTTGATCTCTGTGAGTACATGCGGACACTACCATAGCTAGCTTAATTCCTAATTCTTTGGAGTATAGAATTGAAATTCTTTTGCTTTAAAGTAATGCTCTTCTTCTCTGACACTTTCATTTAGATTTCATCTGCTTTGAATAAGAGTAGACGGAATTATACACAGATATGCTTAAAACAGAGCCTTGTACTACATGTCATTAGTACCTTAGATCTTTACTGGAAAGACCTTGTCAGAGATATCCATGTTCACATTAAACTGTGCATCTTCTATCTGGCTCAGTTCATGCTGTGGTTGACTATCATAGCCAACCTTTTCTCCTTCTCTGTCATTGCTGACTGATGAGTTTTTCAACACAGGTACATTTATTAATCCTTAACAATGGGACCCTGCATATATTAGCTATTTGCAACTGTATTTGTGGTTACAGCCTCCAGTGCAGTTTTTTTTTCTTTGTATAAGAAAGTTTGGAATCTGTTATATTTTGATTGCTTAATTTCATATTATTTGTTGTGGTTGTTTTTAAACTTGGTTCATCTTGTAGAAATTTTAGTTTCTTAAACGGCAACTTTAGAGCCCAATTACAAAACCTGTCTGGAGTTTCCAAAACTTCAGCTCAAACATCTGTTTTGTGCAGTCATTCCATGAAGTAAAATGCTCTGGTGCTGGCTGCTTACAGATCACCAGAGGTAAATACAGTTACTTCTCTTGCTTTTGATTGCATGTTAACCACCCAATACTATTAGGAATCTGGACCACTGTGTTATTCCCCATTTTATTGCCTTTTTGAAGTGAATTCATTGAGATAACTCCATTTTATCCATCCCACACAGAATTCTAAGATGTTCATGCTGGGACCTAGTTGGGAAAAACTGATAGAATAAAACATTTGTCTGTCATAATGAGAATCTGGGTTCTATGCCTAGTTCTGCTAGAACTGGCTTTGTCCAAATCCCTTAGCCCAAACAGTCATTATCTCCAAAATGAAGGGGTTGTAACTTGACTATCATTTCAAATGAGCTCAGGAGATTTTGCTCAATGATGAAAACAAAACCTATTTAACATTAAACATTTGAAGAGATGGTATAGAACAACCAAACACATACTTCAACCAAATAATGAGTAGTAAAGATGCTTCACTATATATCAGTATAAAAATATCAGAAATCACAAGAAGCATGTAAAAATTCTCCTTGACTTTTTTCACTTATCCTTGGGAATATATGTTAATATTGGTCCTGATTCATTAGGTATTTAAGCACATCATCTAAAGGCACATTCTCTAAAAGTAACCAGATTCTGAAGTAAACCAAACATGGTTATTCACCAAGCCCTGACTATAAATTTGGTAAATCCTGTTTCAGCTTAGGCTTGGGTTTTTGTGCCACTTTTGAACACAAGAATCTTACTGTGCAAGCCAGGGTGATTTCTGAAATGATAGATGGAGTTTTGTTGTGTGACAGCCAGAATCCCATTAGAATGTAGTAATGCTTCAGGTTACAAATGTGTTTTCAATAGCAGATCTGAAAGAACAAAGGTGGTAAGCATCAGTGTCATTCTTTTGAAGACAGACTAAACTGATGTATTGAAGGAGTTGTAGTTCTCTATTCTACAGAATAAGGCAGAAGGAGTCAGAATAGCATTTGTAATTATCAGTGCCATTGGCAATAAATCAGTAGTGTGTCATTTTCCTTTTATTATAAAACTGATTTACTAGAAGAGTTTTACTGTTAAATTTCCAAGTGGAAATAAATTTCTGTCTATGATACAGATATTTTCATTTGTTATGCACACCATCCTGGAGTCACCAAAAAATATGGTGAGTGAGTGAGTGAAAGATTTTCAATGGCCAGATTGGGGCCTAACAAGAAAATTATTTCCTACACCTTCAATAATATTAAATAGAAAGCCCTTATTAAAGGGAAAAGATGAAATAGGAGTTAGTCCAAACTAGACCACTGGGATTGTGTTCATTATGGCTGACAAATGACAGACTAATCCTGCTTACTTTAGGTGGATTATAAACCCCATTTTTGGAGGGGCAGAGAAAAAGAAAAAGATGTGCAATAATTATGGATCTTTAACTGCAATGGAGAGACTTTTGTCTTTGTGATTAGCTAATGGAATGTCAATGAAAACTGCCTCTACTAGAACACTGTAAATCAAAGTTAAAAAGGTATACCAAATGATATGTCCACTCAGGAAAGCTGTAGGAAAGCATCTATAAAGGTAGAAACATTCACTATTGCACCAAATTTGTACTTAACTCCAGCAAATGTACTGGTATTTCTGACATATATGGTGAGTCTGCTTTATAGTGTATGTCAGACTTGTTAGGTTAATGGTTGGACTTGATCTTAAATGTCTTTTCCAGCGTAAGCAATTCTATGATTCTGTTCAATTCTCTGTTTCACACAATTGATGAAACAACCTTTGCAATTGTTCTTGCACACGTTAACTAGTGTCTAGTTAGAAAAAAACACACCAATGTTTTAAGTTAGTGTAACTGAAATGTGATGGCTGCTACTGAGATGCATCAGCAGTATTTTGAAATCTTCTAGCTTTTGTATGAGTTAAACAATGTGATAGGGAGTAAGGTCTTTGATTCTGTGTTCCCGAAGGTTCTGTTTTTAATGACGTTAATCCTGATTTTACTTTACAGTGTAAAAGGAGGCAGGATCCGTTTACTTTCAAGTCTGTGTGAATTGTGTCATTTGTAAAATTCTTGGCAACACATGCAATAGTACTTAGTATACAAAGTATACTAAGTTTAACTACTAGTAACTGCTTGCACTGTTAAAATGGGTCTTATCTTTGAACTATATAAAATGGAACTATAGTTAATTTGCAGTAAAGAATGATCTCAGACTTCTTACTGTGTAACTGAGACACACATTGGAAGTATATCTTGTTTATAAATATGCTGTGGTAATGTACCATCTACTTTCAAATGGGGATTACTGTTTACAATTGGAGTTATGATAGTCACTGTAGCCTGAAGAGAAGAAGTTACAGAATATAGGCTTTAAAAA
>BJBW01006710.1:92007-110386 GCA_004320125.1 Scolopax mira
TCTCCAGTCACGTTCAGTTCCTTTGGAGTATCCTTGAGCATCCTGTGTTGTGCTGACTGTGCAGTCTGGTTGTTAATACGTGACCTTCCAGAGTCCAGATGTTCCCCTTCACTTGCCAAACATGCCAAAATTGTTTATTCCTCTTCCCCTTCGGGCACCCCACTTATAACCCTTCTCAGGTTGTTATCTGGCAGGGTAGGTTCAGCAGTTGACACTTTTGTCCCATACATTATCTCAGAATGTCCACAGTGTTTTAGTTAAGTAATTTTTTATGGACTCACAGAGGTCTGTGAACTGATTCTGAAGAGGCACAGGACGTATTTAAGAAAAATAAGTTCTACAGTACTATACAGCACATGTGTGAAATTTCTAAAAAATATTTTCCACTTTTTGTGAATGGATAAAATGTACTATTTTACAAACAACAACAAAACAAAAAGGGAAATCCACTCTTTGAAGGCATTACTCACTAGAAAATGTAAGTGGTTTGCACAAAGACCTCACAGAGCACATCATTCTGCTACCAAAAGGCACTTAGTAATTTGGACCAGCTCTGTAATGTAGCATTCAGAGCCTCTAAACTTCCTGTATGCACAGAGATGTCCTTCTGCACTGCTCAGCCCCATGAATCTGAGATGCACAGATTTGCTTTATCTGTTTGTGTTAGTGAGAGGGAGAAAAACTCATATTAAAGTTTCACCTCTTTTTATTTCAGGCACAGTCCTTCATCTCATAGCTTTCTGAATCAGACAGGCTAAGAAGCCTTATCAGTATTGTCGATATCCTATGTCAATCTAAGGAATAAAAAACTAAAAAATATGATGATGACGTCTAGCATATCTCTGTGACAATGCTACTCTCTCTGTCCCAGTCCTTTTCTCTCCATAGCTCTCTGTCTATGTTTCCTTCAGCAATATTTTGTTTATCATTAAATGAATATGCCTACAAATAACCCTGTACCCAGAGGAGATCAGGAAGACAGATAGACCTCTCTCTTTCAGCTGTGGAACTGGTCAGCATCAGTGAACCTGCTGTTCAAGCCCTGTGGGGGCACTTTTTGCAAAATCAGCCCAGTGCTGAGAACAGTGATTTTTTTCCTGCCGTTATCTGAACAATTACAGAAAAATATGTATTGTACAAAATCTAAAAAAAAGAAGTATTTTTTGATCACTACTGCCTCTAATATAGTCCAGAGTTCAAAGCATGCAGCACAGTGAAGCCTTATTTCCTCAGAATCATATTCATAAGCATGCTGTTCCCTTCTTTTACCATGACCTGGGCAATTTTAGAGTAATTTCACACTACAAATGCATGAACAGCATTTACATTTGTTTTTTAGCACTTCCATCTGTAAATACTGGAAACAAGGTCTGGAAGGGCATGAAACAAGGGCAGGGAGAATTGGGGAACACTGTGTATGATGGATGGACTTAGACACGGTAATTTCTGTTTTCCATACTTGTTTACTTTTAGAAGAATTTGGTACCTACTTCACCAACTGTTCTTTCATCACTCCCCTGGTTTTGCTCCCTAACTAATTTGTTCTTTGTCATCTTTTAATCAGCTTTCCTTGTGCCGCCTTTAGATTTCTTCTTGAGGTTTTATTCTTAAAGAACACGTTTGTGGGCAGATAGTGTTCCTGTGCTGTGTAATACCATACTGCCCTTCTCAGTAACTGCACAGAGAGGGTGATGTTTCAACCCACCCTCAGACTACCAGGAGATAATATTATGGTACTAACAGATCTAACAGATGCAGTTGGTAGTATAGATAATGACCTACTGTGCGACGAGCGAGGGAAGTGAGCGGTCAACTCAATAGAATCATAGAATCATCTGGGCTGGAAGGGACCTTCAAAGGACATCTAGTCTGACCCCCCTGCAGTCACAGGGACACCCCCAACTATACCAGGTTGCCCAGGGCCTCGTCGAGCCTCACCTTGAATGTCTCCGGGGAAGGGCCCTCAACCACCTCCCTGGGCAACCTGTTCCAGTGTTCCACCACCCTCACGGTAAAGAACTTTTTCCTAATGTCTAATCTAAATCTGCTCTTCTCCAGTTTAAAGCCATTAGCCCTTGTTCTGTCGTTGCCGGCCTTTGTGAACAGAGTGATAAAGCAAGCTTCGATTTTATTGCAATACACTCACACATTTGTACTGCTACAGATAATTATGCCTACTTGTCTTGCAATCATTGGCTAAGCACTAAGAGTTACATTATCATACTCCTCCTACTTGAGATTACTGCTACGTGCTTGGGTCAAGGTTCTCTCCTGTTCTCCCACAGTGTGCTCCTTCAAAGTTGTTTATCTTGAGCTGTGCAAGGTCAGCGCAACCTTCATTTCTTCCTTGTTAGTGGGACTCGGAATTTTCCACTGCGGCCTGGTCTGGCTCACCCATGCCAGGGCCGACCCGCGCAGCCCCCCCACGGAGCCATGGCCACGCTCACATAGCCATTCTCCAACACTGCTGAACAAAGAAATATACATGTAGCATAGTGCAATGATCTTTCTTATTACCTGTAAGAGAATCTGTCTTGGTTGTGATCTCTCTGGTAGAACCTGAGGATAAACTGCACTGAACATAGCTTTTCCAGGTATAAGAGCTGTAAGGACAACTATGTGGAAAAGCATCTGAATGTTCCTGTGTAAGAGGTGAAGCTGATGTTTTTCCATTCTGTTCAGTTTGAATCTACTCATTGGATAGAGGGAGAACTTAAGACAAGGAGGCCCTGCTCTCCCAGGAAAAACTGGTCATAGAATTTTTCTTTTCTGGGAACATCAGTAAGGAGTGGTGATAATGAAACAACTGCTAGATTTCATGTTTGTGGCTCATATCATACGGTCTGTGAGCTTGGTAATTTTTGAGGACATCCCTCAGACTCTCCTCCTGCTTTGACCTCCTGTGACGAGGGCTCCAGCCGGCTGCACGGAGGCTGCTGCAGATCACTGTCCTGCCCTGTTGGCCCCCTGCAGCAGCTGGCAGCTGGGTACTAGCTGTTTCAATCCTAATTTTAAAGCCAGTAGAATCTGCAATGAGTCACTCTTGTAGATAGCCTGACTTAGAATCTCATTTTTTTCTGACCTTTTCCTTTATTCTTCTTTGCTGACTGTATCTATCTGTTAATCTTGCTGTCTTTGGAATACATATATATCTGTCACCTCTTTTTGCCAGGTGATACATTATGAGGTTTTATTTTATTCTCCCTTCAACATTGCTATCTTAACAGCAAACATTCTTCTCCAAGACTGACCCCTCCCTTTTTGTGCCATAGCTTTGTGTGCTTGTACTTTTTCTTCTTTTTTGTTCTGATGTGACTAGAACCTAAACTTGTTGTAAAATCTGAAGGGTGGATCTGTTGCAGGTGTTGTAAACTGATACCTCTAATAAACTTTGTTGTTTTGCTAAGAGCATAATTGTCATCTAAGTAGTTATGCTGATGGGACCAATATTCAAGCCCCTACTGTCCACCATTATTTCTTTTCTGTTTGTTGTGATTCATTCTGGACACTTACAGATTGCTTGCTCAGTCAGGTGAAGCCTCTGTTGTTGATGGAGTTCTTTGGTTTAAAGAAATCTGTGATAATTAACACACACATCAGAAACGGTTCATTTATTATTTAGAACACACCTCATCCTCTGAAAGAATAAAAAGGTTTATTAGATGCACTGTGCTTTAAAGTAATAATGCTCAATAGCACATTCTATTACAAACTGTAACATGAAACAAGTCATAGTTGAAGATGCATTTTTCATGTGAAAACTTACAGTATCCCAAGCCCTACCCATGTATTTCTCAACCTGATTGTTTGGGTGACCTTGACATGGATGATCAGAATTTTTCTTCAGCTGCATACTTCAGTATGATTTTTTTTTTTTAATGAGTTCATCTCTGCTGCTCAGCTAGTCAGCCTACAGTGGGAATGAGAAAAAAAAAATTGATTTGCAGATTATTGCTATACAAGTTTAATCACAAGATCTTTGATCAGCTTGAGATTTTCAGTAATTTTGGGGGTGTTTTTTTGAAAACTAGGTTTTGCAGATTCTTACCTATGGGATATCCTCTTCCCACACCCTCACTAATTTTTAATCAGGCATCCATAGATTTTCATTTGCAGGTCCTTTCTGTATCAATAGAATTTGAAGGTGCTTAGCATGATTTGCCATGCCATTGTTGAGAAATAGGAAGCAAATGGAACAAACCTTTAGTACTACATTTTTATTCTTTTTCCAAATACAAATCCAAGACTTGCAAGTGAATTGTTAAGGGCAGCTTCTTATCACTGGATAGTCTCACTAACTTTGTCAGATGACATCAGGTGAAAATTAATTTCAGACATCTGAAACATCTGTAGGATCAGAACAAAAACTTGCAACTCTGGAATCTATTTGTAAAAAAAATGGTTTGCCATGAGAGAGTAACGAGAGAAATCAGCAGCAGAAGGAGTCATGTCTCATCTATTCTTTCTCTTTAATAGTGTTCTGTAAAGTCTGCTAAACACAGGAAATATTCTGAAAACTCTGAATCCCATTTCCAGTGACATGTTGACCTGATTTATTCCCCTGGGACAGGAACAAGAGGGAGAACTGGGTTGCTTCACCTTCAGAGAAGGTCAGGTGCCTCTGGTGTGACTATTCTAAGAATGGAGTCAAAAGAACCAGTACTCTCCCAAAAGGAGACACACAGACAACTATGTCCAAAGTACGCACTTGCTGTATTTATTTGACAGAGAACGTACCTGCTGCTCTGAAATCATCTTATTAAAGTGCTCTATAGAGCTTTCTTCTGTGGGAATGTCAGAGTAAGAAAGATCATGGTAGCGGAACAGTATTTCTACTCCCAAGTTGTGCTTTATTTCAGTTTGTTTCCAATTCTAGATAATACCTTGTCTTTGACAGAACAGTGATTTTTCTAACACTCAGAAAATAAAAAGTGGATGGTGTTATGTACAAAACCAATCCTTTCTTTGTCTTCAATTTTGACATACAAACTTCAGCCCGCTCATGCCTACACTCAAGCTTGGGATGAGTTTCAGTCCTTCTCACTCATTCTCTTTTTTTACCTTACTCTTTAAAACGAATACGCTTTTGTTGGATTATGCAAGCTTTGAGATAGAACAAAACCAATTTTCTTCTCAGTAATTTTACTTTTCAGCTAAATCTTTTCTAACTGAATTGAACTCTCTGAAATAAATGATATGTTTTTCCAACAGTGTCTGCTTCTGGCAGTGATAACACTTGATGTTTATATTTCATACTAAGGAATGGTATGCAGAGAGGCTCTTGCTGATAACCAAAATCAGTTGACTTTGTTATGTGTCATGTTGGAAGGCCAGAGGTGGAAGACTGTAAAGGTGTTGCACCTGTGGGGAAGAGAGGATAGGGCAGGTGATCCAAAACTGACCAACAGGGAATTCTATCCCATGTGCATTATGCTCATTATAAAGCTGAATGTTCAAAGGGGTCAACAGTCTCTTCTTCAGTGTCTGATGTCCAAGGATCTTGTCCTTTCTTCCGCCTTTGATCGTGATCTGTGCATTCCTGAATCTAGTTCTCATCTGCTGCTGCGTCCAGTCCCAGTGCTTTCTGGTGATGTGTTCATCATCCTGGCAGCTCGATATTGGTTTTGTATATATCTGTATATATTTCATTATTTTCTTATTAATATTTTTATTTTTAATATTTCATAAAAACTGTTTCGGTTCTGGTTTTAACCCATAAGTCTCTCTCCCTTACTGTCTCTCCTTCTGGGAAGGGAGAGAGAATAATAGAAAACATCCGTCATTCCGTCAGCCCAGTCTAAACCTTGACAGATAGCTAGTGCATGCCCTTCTCCTTCTGTCTGGCACTATGCACTAAAAATTTCCAGGAAAAGTCTACTGTTAATTTGTACAGGCTCTTACAATGACGAGTATAAGAAAAAACAATTTGATGATCATTTTCACAGTAACACCAACAATTTGTCACTACTGTTCATTTGATTGCATTGTTCTGTCCTAATGACTCTCCAGCACCTCTTAGGGAAATAGCTCTGGACACATCACTAGAATTCATTGTAAGACTTTTAATGGAAGAACATGAACAAGCAAAGACATGCTCTGATGTTGTGTGCAACTGACCGCATGTACTTCTTTTTAAGTTCCACTAATCTCCAATAGTATATTTAATTTTACTACTCTGATGTGATATTTTGTTATTTATTCTCCAGAATGCAACAAACAAAACAACTAGATGACATAATGCTTATTTTTTTCATGTAGTTGTCTAAAAGTAGTTCATGACAGAACATTAATGTTAGTGATTGACAATAAAAAGGGTACAATGGTTAGCAGGCTCCGTGTTTTGTCTGTTTTTCCTTGTTGAACATATCACTGTCATCAGGTGCATTGAAGTCTTCTGGGAGTTCCCTTGCTGTCCAGGACTATTTTGCATCAAGGCTGTATGCCAATCACTTTTGTTCTTGCATAACTCTTTCATATAAATATGAATTTCTTCTTCTCTTGCTGTTTTGTAGCAAGACTTTCTTCCTGGGCTCGTTCCATATTTGGAGGTATGATGGAATAAACCAAAGGTCAGTGCAGCAGAAAATCACTGTTTCATGTTATGGTAATGGGTAAAAAGTTTTGTGTTTTATTGTTGCCTTTTTGTGTGTGTTTCATAATAGCAAGGTTGTAGAAAATGTTGTGTAAACTGCACAAGCTCTCGTGTAAGAGCTCATGGAAGTTGAGAGGAATCTTCCCACTGATTTAAATAGCTTGGTATGAAGCCTCACATTTAAGTTAGTTATCATGTAAATGTTTTACAAATATTTCATTTGTCTTATTTAATTGAATATCTTTCTATTCCTAATTGTTCTTTCTATGTCCACTGTCTTTAACATAAGGAACTGTTACACGTGTACACAATCTGTTCCAAGAAACCTTTCTATTTCTCTCAACTACTTTGTAGAGTTAGACCAAGTAACACATTGGCCACAGATAGAATACCGTGCTCCTCTTAATTCAGTCACCAGCAAAATTTTTAGTGGCGGGGTCTAAATTTTTTTGCCCAAGCATATGTTTTGTTTATAATATTTTTTCCAGAGAATGCATTTTGTTTCTAATATTCATCTATATCTGAATAAACAGCTTAGCACAGCTCAGTTACTGTGGCTTGTATATGAAGTTAATCACAAAAATTTTCATTAGGTTCCATCAAGTTAATCAGTAGTAGAGTTTAAACTATTAAATAAATTTTTTTCTGTTTCTACAGAAAAAGGGGAAGAGGAGTTCCATAAGGGTCTAAAATGTAGTGCCCTTATTAGTATTACAATATATAATTAATTAATAACTGATTGGATCTCTACTGAACCTTGATGCTGACAGTCAGCATGCTTCTTGCATTTTGACACTTCCACTATTTAATTATAAAATTATTAAGTGTATGCTGCTGCAGATATGAGCATCAAGGGAAGAACTAACACAACATATTTATTCCAGTTCTGTAACAATGAGCGGAATGACTAACTTGATTAATCAGCTCACTTGATTTCCTGGATTCATGTATCTTCTGGTCTTGTTTTTGGAGTGAAGAACAAGCAATAACGACAAATTTTTCTCTAGATATTGCATTAATATGTTTTATAGGAGACTGAAACAATCCCAAATTTATGTTGTGTTCCATGCTTAAAAGAAAATTGTGAAATCAACTAGCTCTATGAAGTACTTTGCCATTTATTACTAAAGATGGTACATCAGGTTCAGGTATTGTCATATGTTAACAGTAGCAGGTTTTCCCAGCTTTTTACTTTTACTGAACTTGTCAACTTATAAAGATTTAGTTGCCTTACACAGTTGTCTGGAATTAAAACAGTTCTTTAAAAAATCTCTTACATTCTTTGCAATTCAGAACTCATAAAAGATACCGGAAAGTCTAGAACAAGATTCTGCTGCTGCTCCTAATGTTTGGCCTGAGTCTGTGTTCCTCACTTTGCAATCATATAGATCAGAAATGCTATGAAGTCAGAATGGTAGCAGTAGCCCCTCAATTTTGTTGCATTGAAAAACTGCTCAGCTCATATTTTAAATGAGGACTGAAGCAGTTTATTGATTTATAGGCAACATGTAGTCTTCAAAACAACATGCCATTTTCTTCTGACCAGAAGGACTTGCCATTATAAGATCTTTTCTGTCCCAGGATAAAGGGCCTGTTGTCTCATACTTCTTTGTTGGATGCACTCTGACCTTTCCGGGGCGATAAGTACATTGCAATTGTCTGTGGAGTTGGCACCCAACCTCCTCCATGTTAAACTGTTCCACCTGTAGCAATCATGTGAATACAGATTTACTTGGCCACTTAGGAACCGGCCCATTCACTTTGGAAGACTGTTCTTGTGGAATTTTGATTTAATGATACATCTGTGTCAGAGCTGAGCTTCTTTCTTTCACACTTGCCCATGAATTGAGAGAAAAGACAGAAATTCTGCAACTCTGCTTAGGGAGGTTGAGAGGTGAAGCATTGCTAGAAATTTCCTGCCCTTCATCATATATTTGCAGAAGACTGTGAATAATCTGAACCTCATATACAATTTTATAAAGTCCAAGCATGACCTAATTGATGGGACTGAAATCCATAGAGAGCGAATTTCTTTAGAAATTCAAAGGAGACGCTCCATTCATTGACTTTATAATCCATGCTGTTAGGAAGAAGTATGTGATTGTGATTGTTTTTGTAGAGATAAGAGCATCATCCAGATACCTTATTTCATTACAAATAATGGAGATTGGGAATCTAGGCCTCCTGTTTAGAAATCTCTGTAATTGATTTGAAGTACATGCTAGAACCAGTGTGTAGAAATGAATATAGGACAGGTACAGGTAGTACATAGACAGGTAGACATATGCAAACATTTTTTCCAATAATTTTTCTCAACTCAAGCTTGTCAAAACCAGTAATTAAGCAATAACCTAGGTTTTTTAAGCAAAAGATACTCTGTGGTTTGATGTTGGGTTTTTTTGGTGGTGTTGGTATTTTTTTTGTTTGTTTGTTTTTTCATTAGTTATGTGCTTTTTAAATTGGTACAAAGCAGATTCCTTAATTAAATATTTGCAAGTATGGAGTTTCTGGATGTTCAGTTATTTCAGTGTTTACTGAGAGGAACAGTCCTGGCATCTCAGTTCTTAGGCATCTCAGTAAGATTGTTCATGTAATAAAACTGTCTCCACTTTTTTATGCCTGTGCATAAAAACTGCAAGACAATATAATATTTGTTTGGAAGAACAGAACTGTGAATGTGCAAAAAATTTGTATTGCTCTAGGGATATAGAGCAAAAGTGACAGGTTTGTATCCTTGTAAGCCCCAATTGAATCTCTACAAACTCAATTAAAGTTCAGGAGAGTGAAACCGTACAGAATCTTCCTCTTGACTTTGTTGAGATGTGGGTTATATTCAGAGGATAAAATGGCCATATACTTCAGTTTTAGTAGAATTTCTGTTCACATAGAGCAAATTGGAACTCCAGAAATATCTTTAGTAATCATACATATATCTGCATATATTTAATTCCAAAAGAATTTTTTAGAAATATTTACTTACGATTTGAGTTTTTTGTGTATTTATGTGGAAAAACATATATTGCATGGAAAAACATTTTGAGTGAATGCTTTGGAGAGAAAAATAACGGTTCTCCCTCTTTTTCTCAGATATTGCAGTGTTAAGATCGTTGTTCAAGGCAAATTTTAGTAGCAATTGGCTGATGTTTCATGCTGAGACTTCATGAAGACATTAAGCTATTGTGAGGGGAAAAGTGTCTTGCATATAAGACTATGATTAATCTAATTCATGGCATTCTAAAATTATTCCAGTTGTTTATTTAGATAGAACAATGACAGAAAGAAAACCATTTCAATTATTAGTCTAGTTCTGTAATGAGTCTTGTGCCTGAAGGAGAGCAAAGCATTGAAAAGTTAAGCTTGAAAGAAACTATATGGACATTAATAAATAAATCTGCCTGTAAACAATTCTTTAACATTAAGTGAACCAAAACCAGGATGACAGGCTGAATAAATAAACACAAACTGAGACACATTATTCTATGCTTCATTCATTATACTAGACAGTTCAATTACAATCTGAAGGACTTATAGACCAGTTAGCATGTTTGTTGTCCACTGACTTTATGGATATATGCAAGATGCTCTTTTGTTGATAAAACTGTGTGGCAGAATCTTGAATATGGTAAGAAGCATTTCAGGTCAAAGTCATTTCACCAACTCCAGAAGAGTGACGCCATGCATATGTCTGGAGTTTCATTTGGTTCTTTGTGTAATTATTCTTTAAGACCTTTTGGATATAAAATGAAATTTCACTTCTTTGGGAAGATTAGTGCCTTTATGTTGTGGAAATATGAAAATGCACTTCTGTTATATTTTATGGATTTTGCATGAAATTCATTCTTTGACACTTCTTGAGCATTCCTGGTGTGGTGTCATCAGCCTTTCTTATTGGCAGGGCAGGCTTCTGCATCTATTCTCTGGGAAAACAGCTGCTTAAGTTATTGGCTCACTTAGGTCTCTCTCAGGTTGGCGTGTGTGTTTTTTTTAGGAGGATTGCATATTCCAAGAAGCAATTTTAAACTCTTCACATTTAATCTATGAGCCATTGCCCTGTTCTATTACTTGGCCAACTCCCCAGAAACCCCCTAACTCCCTGATCAGAAATGAACTCTTTTTCCCTGCCTTCTTCCTTCTCCACCCATGGCTACATGTTTTTTTTTTGTGCACAGAATAAAACATAATTCAGTATTTTGTAAATAGTTGTATTCAGTGAAATTCCTCCATCTCTTTACTGATAAGGGCAGTTTACGTCTCAGAAATTGTTAAGTTCATTTACAAAATGTGTGTCCTCTGGACACTGTGTATCAGCTCTGAATTTTGCAAGTTTGTAAAAGAGATACCCAAACTTTATTTTCATGAAGTCCTCTGACCTGCATGATAAATAGATCTTATCAGTACAGTAACTACAAAATTTAGTAGCAAATGTTTGTATTAGTATTATAAATATTATTTTAGTAACATTGTTGTAACTATTTGTGTGGAATATAAGTAGGAAAGGATTGCATGCATATATTGATAGAAATAATACCTTTCATTTGACCAACTCACATAGTTAAAAACAACAGATAACCTTTGGGACAAACGATCCAATTCTTAGTTTACATGACATTTAATATTACTAATGTGAGTGAAAAGTCATTATCAGTTCTTGATTTGTATATCAACTAGGAAGAATATTGATGATATATTAAAAAAAGTCAAAAGCCAGTAATGATAACCAATCATTACATTTCATTGCATTTGTATGAAGATGTCTGATTGCTGTTGAGATTCAGTGACATTGAACAGGACGCTGAAATCATGCATAAGATAGACAAGTTTTGACTCTAAACATAGAACCTTTACTATCTAGGTTTGCTAAGACTTAAGAGATAGATTTTAAGAGTTCTGTGAAATAGCTACATATGAAGTCCAGTTTATTTTCATTTGTCTTAATCAGGCTTCCACCATTGTGGAGGGAGATGCCAGGCTGGTAAAACTTGGTAAAAGCTCTGGTTGAAGTCCTGCCATTTTTAGTTGTTCACAGGTTGTTAAATAGAACAAAATAACACATATGAGCATTTATGGCTGCAACTTCATTTTCACCTTGAACTCTGGAGAACCTAACAAGTGGAAAAATGTGACATTTTAACCTCCAGCATTTCCATCGTTGACAGTTGATATAAAGACATTTAAGTGAGATAATAAACTCAGAAATATCGATTTCATTTTATAAGGTCTCTACTGACATCAATATTTTTCCAGAATTTACATTTTTACATTTTTTGCATATGGAAAAAATAAAACAGACAAAGAAAATTTTATTGGAACTAGGGGTTTTATTGGAATATAGACTAGTTTGCTCTCATGGTAGCGTAGTACTCCTATTTCTGGTAAGATCTAAAATTCTGGGAAAGCTAGAATGACTGAAGCCTGGATGATGCTTTTGAATACATAAAATTTAAGAGATGTCTGATAGGGGATAAAAACCTTATATGATTAATAAGGGCATTTAGTATAACGACTCAGTTCTCAAAATGAATTAATCTGAAAAATTATGAAGACGATGAAACAGTCTTCTCATATAACTATACTATTTTTACAACAGCCTTAATTCCTTATTCACCAGAAACTGTTCCAGAATTAAATACCCACCTTGCTCATGTCAAATAAGAATGCATTAGCCTTTGGAATTAATCTTGGATGAATTTAACTGTGGAGAATCGTAACTTTAACTATACTAGATGTACTGAGCATCTTCTTGGTAGCTGGATTAGAGTGATCATTTCTCAGTCTGTGCGATAGTTTCTCATGTGTCTGTTTCTCTTAGGAAAGAGCTTACTATAGTTATGAAGTTACACAGTTATTCACATGAGGCTTCAATGCCTGAAAAAGAGCAATCTAAAAAAAATATTACTGACCTGTCTATGTCAGGCTATGAAGATGAATGGTGAATTGTAATAAACTGTCTTCTTTTTTTTCTTGCTTTTTGGTTTTGCCAAGTTACATTAAGGAAGTTACATTGTTTTTCTACTTGAACTTTAAAAAAACAGGCCAGTTTATTTAAATTAAAGTTTGAATTTAATATCTTAACTTCTGGCACTGTTTTCAAAGGCACTGAAAGCCAGATTGTTAAAGATGTTCTGGCACTTGGACACACCAGCATGCACCTCACAGAATTCATATCTAATAGGATATCTGCAACTCAAGTCACCTGTCTGCCATTCCACTGTTTCATGATTTTTTAAATTTAGGGATAATTGACAGCTTTACCTAGAGAGTTAGAAATTCTGTCTTCTTATATATAGATTCTATTTATCTTCTTTACTGAACTTAATCTGGGCTAGTTAACGTGGTGGAAATCCCCAGAGTTAGCAGCCCTGCATCTGCTAATAATTTTTGCTGGATATTCAAGAACCATGAGTGGCTGACTGAAATTCTCAGTAAAGTAGTTGCATAATCATTTTATTATGTTTGGAATAATGGGCAGCTTCTACCATTCTCAGTTTGATTTCAAAGAACAAATCACGTCCCTTGAGACAGCTAGTCAATTTAATTTTATCTTAGCAGCAGGATTCAGCTTTTCTATCAAAGTGTTATGCAAATTCTAGTAGGTAAAATAATAATCTTCAAAGCAGCTCCTTAGAACATCACTTTCTTTGAGTTCTTTGCTATAGTGAACATTAGTTCTCATAGATGACCTTTTAAAAAGGGGAGGCAATCTATATTTTTAAAAATACTTTTCAGCACAGATCTTCTATCTTTATGTACAGCATAAACAAACAAAACAAAGTTTTCCTTACCCAGTTTAATTTGTGGTTGCTATTACAGCTATTACATACTCTAAAATGTGGCTTGTCTTAAATTGCCTTCATGACAGGTGCTCATTTTCCATCATTGATGTTTTCTCTGCTTCAGGAAAATGTGAGAGACAGAGGTTAGCTTAAATCCCACACAGGAAGAGGTTTATACAAATAGAAAAAGAAAAACAACTAACTCTTTCTAGCTTTGCTGTAATGGGTTTCTGTCCTAATTCAGAATTTGAAATAACAAGTATGACAATGTATTCTCCTCTTTTAGCATCCTTGTGGGCAGGAAGGTCTTAACAATACACAGGAGAAAGCAGTGATCTGTCATTGCACATAACACTAATATTTCTGGGATAGTGGGAAAAGAAGGTTTTTCTATGAAATACAGCAGATATTTACAATGAAACTTTCTACTTTCATTTACAATGAAGCCTGTGTAATGTAGACTTTTAGCAGGAGGATTTCGCCAGCCTGAAGTCAAGCATTATCACGGGCTTTATGATTCTGTCTAATATTTTTTTTTTCCTAGAGATATACTGTTATACTGTGGATACTATATTGCAAAATAATTACCTGCAATCTGTATAGATTTTTCACATATGCAATTACAGCCATGTCTAGTCCTTTTTCTATTTTAATAAATTGATTGTGTTTCTGCTCAGGTCCTGGGTTGAGCTCTCAGAAACTTGGGTGAGGAATTTGGATGCAAGTCAGGATGTGCGATTTAGTGGCACTGATGAATTACTTATTCCTTTCAATGCTCATTAGGCAGATAGTCACACTCATAAATCCTGAGGACCACTGCATGTTCAGAATTGACCCTGAAATATTGTTCTCACATTTGAGAGAAATAGGAGGTAGTCTGTTAGTGTGTAGCAAAGCCTTCTGACTTATTCTGCAAAGAGGGGTAACCAGGAAGCAGTGATGGGAAACAACACCCCTAACTTGTAGTAGAAACCTGGTTGCTCTAATCTTTTCAATAAGCACTTATATTCTTTATGTAAACTTTATGTATTCTTTATGTAAAACATCATGTGCAGATGATCAAGGTTGAAGTGCCAGAAATGTGCAGATGATACTAATTTTTACCACCTTCACTTTGTGAATGGTTCAGTGCTTGGAGCATTCACTCAAAAAGAGTGAAGAACAGTAGGATGCAAGTACTGAAAAATCTGAAGCCATGACATAGTCTTCTCTGTTCGAAGGCACATATCTACAAAACTGTTCATATTTAAAGAGGATTTATGGGTACCTTCCTGATACGAATTCTTAAAGAGGCACAATTGCCTGTAGGGCCATTTGGAATGCTCATGCTCCTTTGCAGATTGCTGTCTGTTAATCAAAACCTGATACATGCAGCCACTGAACAGTTCTCTCTTACCCATTGACTAAAGATTGGGGTGTGAACCGTTGACTCCTTGTGCTCTGCTGCTTTCCGGTGATTCCTACCACTGACTTGTATTCTGGTTCTGAAGCCATGCCCCTAATGGTCAGTGAACTATGCTCATTTCTAAAGCACATTACAACAGTTGTTGTTTCTGTTGTCTCTGGCTTCCCATGGAATTTCAAATTAAACTTTCTTATTCCTTATCTTCAAATTAGTACCTTACTTCGGATAGCAACTGCTGGTGACAATTTCTTTCTGTCTATGTAGTCTTCACTATCTTTGTACCAAGGGTAGTGGTGAAGGTGTAAAAAATTGCCTCTTTGGGAGACAGAATTCAAGTAGGAGCTGGCCAGTGACTGTGGAATGAAATCCCTCCTGGGAACTGAGATTATAAGAAATCTCATTAACTTCTGCGTGAGCTGTAAAGATGTTACTTTGATATTGTCTTCTCTGAAGCAAAGAAACAGCAAGTTTTTATGGGGGGAAAACTAACACCTCCACCAAACAATTCTCTTGCAAAACAGTGCAAAACCCTACTACAAAACTGCACTGTATAAATTTTCCCTAGAAAAATGCTGCTAGTCATGTTGCATGGCACACAGCATTGGAATGCACCGTTGACAGAGTATCCCTCTTTCCCCCTCCCTCTTTCCTTTCTTCTGAAATTCTTTTCCGGTCAGCAGATGAATCTGCCATAATACCAGACCAGACATGATGTTTCTTATTCTGCTTTTCTTCTGGACTGACTGTTTCTAAGAATCTAATCATTCTTCTTTGTTTTTGTCGTGTTTTTCTTACCACAGCCTCCAAATAAGTTTTGAAAAGGAAATAATCAATATTAGAGGTCAAGACAAGATTGAAATGGAAATGTCTTGCCTCCAAAGGGAGTGATAGTGTGTTTTGAATTTGCATGTGAATATTTTTGTCATCTATTGGAGCAAATACTTATTTTTGCAAAGTTACTGTGTTGGCTTGGTATGCTTGGCTGGGAGGAGTAAGCAGTACAACTGCAATGAATGGTGCTTAGGGATTTAGTCAGCAGCTCTGACAAAGAGTCCCTCCAGAAAGAGTTCAGGTTTTTTCTTGGTTTTATTTTATGTCAGAAGTGTGGTGCTATACAGTACGTCCTTTTGATAACAAGGCTGATAGGATGTTAGCTATACATTTTATTCTAGTACAGTAAGGTGGAAGACATAGTATAGATTTTCCTTGGACTTTATCCAGGAAGTATTACAATGGTGAGTGTGATACTAGTGGATAGTGGAAACCATATAACCTCTTATATTTGCTGTATCTTTAGAAATTGAGATAATATTTTATTTGTGTCATGTCTAACAGAATTCAGAGACTTGATTTAACTGCTATACAGTATGAACTGCGGGGATTATTGGTTTTGTTCTCTGTTATAGAAAAGCAATCTGTTTATTATGTTTCTGATTTATCTGAGGGACTGTTTAATTAAGGCGTGTGAAAACAGAAAGCCAGCATCCTCATAAAGATATATCTGACCAATATAGCCATCTAATTGGGCTCTCTGCTGTTCTCAAATACAAATTTTTTATTTTTTAGTTGTGCTTATCAGCACTGGGGAAAACATTTAGTTACTCTAGGCAGCTATGCAAACTCAGACTGCAACTGTGGAATATAAGAGATAAAATTTTAATTATATTCTGGGTGGCTGTGAATATATATTCTGTCCTTAACACTATGTGCATTCTAGTACAAAATTATTTTCTTTGGTATAGAGCAGAGATTGTTGCAAATGATTATCTGTAACATTCTTTTTGAAGGAAAAAAGGAAACAAGGAGTCTGTGTTCTTAGCATTCTCTTTGTAGGATTTATAACTCTTGTGTTTCCTTTTTTTTTTTTTTATTTTGTGGGGAAAACCAAATTGATTTGTTGAATGACAGCAGTGTTAAATATGGCCCATGGTATAGAAAGATTAAACTGTGTCTGATATATTGATCTTACGTCTTGACGTTTGAGGCATTATATCACAATCTCAGTAATGTTTGTGTCGTGTAGGCAATATTTTATTGCTCAAACGAGACATTACATATACAGAGTAACATTATTTATTGTTCATAGAGCAATAGAGTTTAGGAATAGAAAATGACCTATTAGATCATCCAGTCTGTCTCTCCACAAAGGAAAGAACATCTCTGCAAGTGCAATTTGATGACAGTTAGATATATAATCATGGCAAGAGTGCTATGACTCTAGAAAGGCAAATGTACAGTCTTAGTTCATTGTCCCAAAGCATGCAACTATTTTACATGTTGATGCACTGTATTCACCAATTGAATTAGAACTAAAAGATATTATATAATGTTGAATTCACCTTATTTTTTGAATAATATCCAAATACCCAATTCAATTTCATATTTAAATGATAACCAACTGGATAAAAATTAATAAATCCACCATCTAGAATTTACTTTTCTGGCAAAACCTTGGATCAGATAAAAAACATTTTTTTCTGAAAGGTCTGAACTAAAATCTGTCTGTTTTCCCTCACAAATGAAGTTCAGTCTCAACAATGAGCCAGCAATGTGTGCCTGCAGCCCAGAAATCCCATCCTCGTTCTGGGCTGCATCAAAAGAAGTGTGGCCAGCAGGTGAAGGGAGGTGATTCTGCCCCTCTACTACACTCTTGTGAGATCCCACCTGGAGTACCGCATCCAGCTCTGGGGCCCCCCATGTAAGAATGATGTGGACCTGTTGGAGTAAGTCCAGAGGAGAGCCACAAAGATGATCAAAATGCAGGAGCACCTCTCCTGTGGAGACAGGCTGAGAGAGCTGGGGTTGTTCAGCCTGGAGAAGGCTCTGGGGAGACCTTATAGGAGCCTTTCAGTACCTGCAGGGAGCCTACAGGAGAGATCTGGAGGGACTTTTTATCAGGGAGTGTAGTGATAGGATGAGGGATAAAGGTTTTAAATTGAAAGAGGGGAGATATAGATTAGCTATTAGGAAGAAATTCTTTACTGTGAGGGTGATGAGACACTGGAACAGGTTGCCCAGAGAAGTTGTGGATGCCCCATCCCTAGAAGTGTTCAAAACTAGGCTGATGGGACTTTGAGCAACCTGGTTGCCATGAGCTGCCAGATTAAAATTCTGTCATGGCTTCTATTATTTATAGAGTGAGCTGTTCTATTTTTTAAGGAAATGATCCAAGTATTTCACTCACTTTGAATAGTGCCTTAATCTGTAAAATAACCTGTTCATATTACTAGGACAGTATACAGAGAAGGTATTTCTCAACATGTGTGAGGTTGGAGGAATTATTGCCTTTTTAAGCATGAATAACTATTGCAGTACTTCTGCTAGTACTTTATTATTGGAGTAAGTAGCTACTAATTACCCACTGTGATTTCAGAGAATTATTTTGATAACAAATAATTGGGTGCCTTTTTTTTCTCTTTATTTCTGTCTGATATTGAGAGAAAAGTTGACATAATAATTACTGATACTGTGGATGAGGATGGAATTTCTCATTGATTGCATATCAACATGTTAAGGGATGAAATCCCCACTTTTATCTTTTTACTTAAATATTTTGGTTTCTGTCAAAACAATTTTTGTAGATGATTTTTTAATTTTATTTCAAATACT
>BJBW01006710.1:110438-126443 GCA_004320125.1 Scolopax mira
TTGCTAATATGCAAAGATGTTTGTGTGAAAACCTTTTGGAGACAAAGGGGTGGCAAAGAAAGCAGAAGTTAGACCATATGGACTCAGCTGGCATGTGTGGCTTCAGCATCTATAGCTGTAAGTTTTGGTGCTAAGAATGTGTATGTCCCATTCATTGTGAGCTTAGAAAAACTGTTAACAATTGTAAAATGGAAGATGGAGGAGAAAAAAAGAAAATAGCCTTAGCTCCCCAGATTCAGAAATTTGACACAGCAGTCAAATTTGCTTGTCCCTCTTTTCTTATCCTTTCTGCACCTGGAAATTTTTTCAATTTTAAAATAAAATATATACCATATTAAATTTTGCTGTTATGTAAAACAAATGAAATCAAGCCTGCAGTTTCAGCTATGTCCTCTACTTACTTATTTCTAAAGAAAGCTACTAGCACAAGAGCAAGTAGGAATGTAATTGGAGTTTTGTATGCATGATGACTGGAAGCTCATACCTTAGTTTGAGTTTTTCCATTAAGCTAAATGAATTGAATTTGAATATCAGTTTTAAGAGTCCCCCTGCTCCTCATCTACCCGCTTGAAAAATATTTGTCAACACAATCTCCAAGTTTACCAGCCTTCTTCTCTACAGCCATTGTCTTTGAACATTGCCATACCTAAAGAAACAAGGACAAATAATGTAAAAATAAATGCTGTAAAATTTACATATAATTTTTTTGCTATTCTCTTCTTTCTCACATATAAATGACACATTCATTAGTAGTTGAAATTTGAGGGACAGTATTAAATATTTTCATTTATATGAAGAATTTTGTATTTTTAGCAAAGCTGAACCATTTCTAATTTGACTTATACATTTCTTTATGATATAATATTAAACAGTCACCTACATGTATAGCTCTTGTATAGTAGTTAATTTAAGTTATCAACTGCAGAAACAATGTAATTCAATGAAATTATTCTCTAGCATAACTTGCAGGAAACTTCTGTGTAATTCTGGCATTAGACTGCTAGACAACTGCACTTTTCAGTCTTAATCTTGTTGTTTTAATGTTAGCTTTTAGACATGTAATTTACAGGCTAAACACACAAACAACCAAAACTGAACTGAGTTGTTTGACACAATATCATTTTAACAACTACCCTCAGGAGGACTGAAACCTTTTCAGGCTGACAGCTACATCTTTAGTTAATGAAGTATTAAGAGCAGCAGCTGGGTGCTGTCTTTCATGTAAACAAGAAAGTGCTATAGGACATGTACTTTGTCATGGTATCTATCTTTGCAGGTCAGAATTAGTAATCTTGGTTTCATGTAATTAATATACTGCAGTTGCACCTCCATAATTTGTTCAGATTTGATATCTTGTTTCTTTCCAAAATTTTTACCCCAAATTTGCTATTTCAACCCCAATGTTCCACCTGCTTGGAGAATACACTTTTCACTTCTCAGGCACCTCATTCCAGCCTCAGTCTTTCTGTCCAACAGTCATCCTCCCAGCAAATATTCCTTAGATGGAATATATCCAGGCCCATCTTTAAGTGTGTAATTCAAGCACCAGACTTCAGAGTTGAACTCTTCTCTCTTTAGTCACTAGAGAAAGAGAGATACATCCAGAGAATAATTAAGATAATCTAAGAATACTTGCAGATCTTTGATTGTATAAGGAGCTTGCAGCAGCAATTGTACTCCTAAATGGACAAGTATCTTCAATTACAAGGCTCAAATTCTGGCTACAGGCCCTATTTATTATCTTCCCAGTACACTGTTCTTTCATTGTTCTGTCACTCGCCCTTCTTTATATTGCCTGAAATCCTGAACAGAATTCATTGAAAAAAAATAAAGGATAAGCATCCTTTTTTCCTGCCAGTTCAAGAACCTGGCCTGGAGTAAGGAATCATCACAAGAAAAATCCATCTGTGTTCTTATAGGCTTAATTCCAAAACCAGTTGTGTTATAAGAATGAAACTTCCAAGTACAGGAAGGAAAAAAGCCCATGAAAAACAATGGGCCTTTCTGTAAGTTGAATAATGATCTTCACTTTTCTTGTATCAGTGTAAGACAGTAAACCAAATTAATGCAAGCTAGAACTACTGGCAGCAGGCTTTTAACCTTTAGATTAAAACCTCTAGATTAAAACTCTCATCAAGACAGCACCCACTGTCTGGTAGGTAAGGTTTCCATTACAACACAAATGAAAATATACTGAAACTTCATCTTAATGAAACACCAAAAGGAAAATGGACTCTTAAAAAATTAATTGAAAATTCTGAGCTAAAATCACCTCAGCATATATACTGAGCATTATGTAAATCTAGCTGCCTAATTGTACCATTTTTTATGTGCCTGAAAACTTGCGTGAGGCCTTATTTAAATAAGCATATCAATTTTTATTACCTTTGTAAGTGACAAGGGCCTTTGCAAAGCCATAGGAGGTGATAAATACACTACTGTATTACATTTCCCAGTATGTATACACATATATCATCCAGGGATAGCACCATGGCATGTCCTTCATGATTTTACTTCTAGCTGCTGCCATAAATATTCCTGCTGAGTGCTAACAGCAGAGAAGGCTGAGCACGATTCATTGCATCTTCCCGGTCGTCTAGGAATTTCCAAATCACAGCAGATCTAATTAGTATCTTAAAACCTCTGATGTATTTACTGCAGATACTGTAATCTCTGCACAGCTTTGAATACCAGCTGTGTACTGTCAGCAGTTAAGCCTGTACAATAATATTTTGAGGCACAATAAAACGTTGCAACCACTTTCTGAAGGTTTCTGTAGGTCTGTAGGTGCAAGACTTCACTAGACAACAAGCACTGGTCTATTATCATTCAAATAATGGAGAAAAATGATGTGACTTCTTGATCAGTGCTTTGCAAGGAGGAATCTTCTTGCAAAATATTTTGTTGTTTTTAAACAGGAATCAAATCCTAGAAGTCTGAACTCCTTTGGCAGTTTGTGTCTAAATTATCTGCCTGTAATGGCATGACACACTTTGGGATTTATGACTTCTACTATTTCACAAATTAAAAGCAAAAGCTTTTATAAATCTATAAGAAGAATGTGGGCATGGCAGAGTTGAGACAAAGTTGAGACAAAGCATTGGCTGAAAATATGAACCTTGCTTCATAGATTGAACTCACAAGGTAACAAATTCTAAAAATGAAGATTGCACACTGAAATCATCTAGCCTCCAGTCACAGAACCTGCACAAAAACAATATTAGAAGGACTCTCCTACCTGTTACCAGCTATTGCATCGAGACAGGCAATACTTTCTGATGTTGCATAGAAATAACACACTTAGGTAAAACTGCCTATGGAAATTAAATACTATTAACTTACAGGAAGATGCATCAAACCAAGAACCAGGGGATAAAGGTGTTCCACCTGATATTTTTTAGTCTGAAACAGTGATATATTCTGCATAATTAACTCATCCCAGTTATCTCTGAAGGAAAATCTACACACTATGTGCTTAATTAAATCATCTGTAGTTTCTGTGCAACACTTCTACAGAAACTGGATTCAGGATTGGTTTTATTGTGTATTATGTGCCTGTTGGTCAACAAAATAATTGAATAACTCTTTCAGCTTGACTAACTCCTTCACCCTTGGCTGCTGCCTCACTGGAATGACTTCATAGCAGCACAGGACAGAAATTTAGAAGTTGGACAGGATTTCACAATTACCGTGATTTTAGTTCTTAGAGTTTTCTAAAATTTTAATAATTTTAAAATTTTTTTAAGTAATTTCTGTAACTTTAATATTGAGGAGAAAGAAACAATAGCATTGAGATATGTTGTGACGATGTAATCTGTGATGATAACCAAGCAGATGATGTGAATTTCATATTTTAGCAGATGCTATAAGATATAACAGTTAAGAATTATTTTTGAAGCTTGGCAATCTTTTGTTAACAAGTGATCAAGCTGTCTTCTATATCACAAGAAGTGGGAAATTATTGGTCAGCCTCTTCTTTCTTTAAATGAGCAAATGTCCATTACATTCAAGACTGGGATTTTACCATCGTGTTTATAGAGGACAAAAGGAGCTAAATCCCACTGGAAACAGCATTAATTTGAGCAATCAGAAATGTAATACAATATGAAAAATAATGACAAAAAAACCCCTGTTAACATCTTTGCAGATTTATGCTGAGAGTGTGTTTCAAGAATTTAGTTATAAAAATTCTGCCTTAGAAACTGTAACAGACTTTCTTGAAGTCTGTAGAAGACTTACTTTCCCCAAGAAATGATATTTCTATTCACAGATTTGTGATGTCAGTGGGGAAAGGATACAATAAATTCTTCACACAAAAGGAGGACATATTCACATATTCTTCTATTAAGTAAAAACCAAAACCCATACTACTGCATCTGCCTTCTTAAAACGAAGCTTACATGACAGGCAAAATGCATACAACAAAGGTAATTCTTTCATTGGGTCATTTTTAATCCGAATACCTGCATCAAAATCAGTATCAATAAGAGTACTTGGCCTTAAGATTCCAAATACACCTTATTGTTAATGTTCATTAAGTAATGAGGTAAATGAGATAACCTTGTATAAATCTGTGAAATTATGAAAACAAAAAATCTATGTCTGATCCTCACAACTTTCACTCAGTAGCTTTTAGAGAGTCAAGATAAAAGTCTGGTTTTCCCTGTGATCCATATTGTTTTGTATAATTTGATGGGAAGCAGTACATCATATGGTTTTATACATGGTGGGTGTTCTGGGGACATGGGCATCCTGAAGTAAAAAAGCATGTCCTCGTGATCAGAGACAGTAGGACACTGCGAGGGTACTGTGTATAAGAACTGCAAGTGCAGACAGATGAGCAAGCAGCTGCAGCAAGGGTGAATATCGTCTTTGTTCCTGCCACCTGCTATGCCAATTTAGAAATAACTCTGTAAACAAACCTACAGAGCATAGAGGATTTCATTGAGTGTCTGAACGTAACACATTGCTGATACTTTACTTACTCTTGATGACTAAAAAAGATCATAGTTGATGACATAGCAGCTGAGTTGATGAAAGAAAGCATAAAGGTTTCAGGCACCACCAAGTTAGTTTCTATTTTCACAGAATCTTCCTAAATTGTGAAACCACTGTTTTTATGAGGGCTATGTCTGACTGTCAACTCTATAACTGGAACTCATTCTCTCATTCTGTAGCTCAGGCCCAATACTGTATCCCACAGGCAGGCTTGTTCCTTAGTTGATTGTAAAGTTTTATGGAAACAGACAACTGTTACTTTGTGCAATGCAATTGTGTATTCATCTCTTCATTAGCAAGTACACAAATAAATTACAGAGATTTGAAAACTTTACAAATACCATTGCTAGTGACAGCTGACAGCATCAATACAGAGTTTTCTTCTACACAACTGCAGTAATGTTATGGGGAAGCCTGGGAGGTCAGAATTCTGCCTTCTAAAAATACCAGCAACATGGATGTTCTGTTGGCCCAATGACAGGGTGTCTGTTGTGCAAGAAAAATGATGCCAAAACCACTTCTATTCTTAACTACAGAGGACTGATGCTGCAAAGACTTTGGGTAGGAGTGACAGGGGTTACATGGGAGTTCCTAGGCAGCTCCACTGGTACTGTTCCACTCACATCCGTTCCACAGGGAGTGAACTAGAAATGTACCAGGTACAGCAAAGGGCTCAGAGTGACTTATCAGTGGGATATAGGAGTTAAGAAGGTTGAGAGATTGTAACGCTTCCATTCAAAATGTTTTACCGATGTTTATTCTTCCAATAAATACTTACTAGAGGTTGAAGTGGCAGGCTAAATGTCAGATCAAGAACATTTGGGGCTTATTTATTTGGGGGATATGGATTACTGTATTGGTGTTGTTTTGGGTGTGGTGTGGTTTTGTTTGTTTGGTTTTGGTTTGTTTGTTTGTTTGGCTTTGTTTGGTTTTTGGTTTTGTTTTTTTTTTTCATTGGTTGGACTAGATGATCTTAAAAGGTTCCTTCCAACCTAGGTGATTCTGTGATTCTATATGTCGTTTGTTTGACTTAATTAATTTTTCTCTTGTTCCTATGTCCTTTATACAACTGCATTTTTGGATACATCATGTCTTTTTCTCTTAAAGTGAGCTGAACTTTCACAGAGTATTATGTATAAGGAAACACATTTTTCTCTATTGCAACTTCACAACTTCAGTGATGTAATAAACTGCTACTTTGTAGAAAAGTGATTTTTTGTAAATTAGATTTTTAGAGGAATTACTAGAGAATACAGCAGATTTTGCTTGAAAAGCATTAATAAAAAAACAATAAAACCAACATCTATAGGGCTTTAATAGAAGAAGTGTTTCAGGAATGTTTTATTGCTTCTTGGATATTATTTAATAGAGAATTATAAACTCTTTAAAACTGAACAGTACATAGACAGTGTCATTGGACTATATTGCATAAGCTGCATACACTTCATAAGCTGTATCTCTTTTAAACTGTACAAGATTTTTGCTAAAGGACATTTACATTATGAATGTGCTACTGCCTTATCATCTCCAAAAAATTGTATCTCCAGGAAAACAGCATGTATTGTAGCTGTGAAAAGATTGTTTACTTCCTCTACTGCATCACAGTAGGACTATCTTAAATTGGGAGAGCAGCAGAGGATGCATCAGAGCAACTTTAGGTTAGTATGAACACATACTTTCAAAAGAAATAATGTTAGTCTTTAAAAAGTCTTTTAAGTCTTACAACTTAAAATAATTAGTGTGTTTTATTAACTAAAATATCTAAGAAGAGAAAAGTGCTGTTTCTAGCTTGTAGACCAATATAATCTCTGCATGTATAATGTCTGGAGAGAGAAGTGCCCTGCAGAAAAGTTGCATCGTTAACATGAATAGACAAAATCCTAATTTATGTGAGGGGTTAGACTAATATGCAGAGCTTTAAATTCACAGAAGATTCATTCCTGTGATAAGCTAACACTATGGAAACATAAAGGGCTACTTTAAAATGTATATCATAATACTAGAGGAAATAGGGAAAATTTCTTCAAAGTGTTGTTCCAGGGTGGCAAAGGAGATACTGAAACTGTAACTCATTCTTAGTACTAGAAATGCTAAACATAAAGAAGCCATGGATATACTTCACCTTTGTAACAGAACGGTGAGGGTGGCAAAGAAGCTTACCAATAATAATCATAGTGGTGGAAACCTGGCTACTTTAAAGTGGTATGTCATCACCTCATGAAAAGCATTACATGATGTAATTGCCTGTGAAAGCAGACTCTCTGAACTGGGCAGTCCCCTTTAGTCCCAAGGCCATTTTTTCTTTCTTTTAACATTTGATTCCTGCTTTTAAGTTATAGGACACAAATTTTTGGCAAAAGTGCCATATGTCACCATAAACTCCAGTCTTATTGTGGCCTAAGCAAAGGCAAAGGGAGCAGAGTACTCTTATATTGCCTCTGCTTGTGCTAGACAGACTGTGTGAAAATGACCATATTTTATTAATCAGCCATGTTTTGTCAGTTTCTGTAGGAATGGAAGAACAAGGTTGTTATGATTAAACTTAACAGTATAGTCACTGCTGGGTAATGATAATTCTCCTCATCGACATTCAGGTGAACAGAATGCATCTTATTAGCTATGCTTGTTTCAGACTGGCTTTGATGAGAAGATTCAATTCCTGTCTTGGATAGGGATTCTTTTACCGTATCTGGTGGCCAGAAATCAGACTGCCCAACCAATTTTATAAAATCTGCCAATGTCAGTTACATTTGATGTGGTGTCATAGAAGAGATCTATATCCATTACTAATCCTTGGATTTACCTAGCCTCCTCACAAATATCTCTTGAAAAACAGAATTGGTTATTATCTTCTAAGGACTAGTGGTATCCCAAAAGTTTATCATATATGCGTTAGCTGTTGTATGGCCACTCACAAAGAGCACAATGCCTTTCTTAAAGTAGACAGAATGTCTTTATCTTGAAGAGTCCTGTAGGCTTATATGCTGGAAATAGTTTATTTCCTCAGTTTGGACCGAATAATTTCTGGTAGGGTACTGGCACTTTATTCCTGTAAGAGCAAAGACTATAAAGACACTCAATTAAAGATGATTTTTTTTTATTTATTTTGAAAACCGTGCAATTAGCTGTGTAGAATTCAGATTACCAAAACAAAACAAAACAAAAATATTTTTTGGTGTAAGAGGAAGACGTTTTCACTGAATCAAATTAAGACAGTCAAAATATAGCACTGACCGTAAGGAAGAGACTTCTGCTCATGGTCTTAGTTCTTCAATCTGATCTACAGAACAGCATTTAAATAGGGACTACTGTGGATTCACAGCCCATTGAACAGGACGAGGACTTTAGTTAAGAAGGATATAGATTTTTCATTTCAATTTACCAAAATACATTTTGTATTTTAGGCAGAAAAAAACCTAAAAATGGGAAATCTACTTTCCTTGAATTATCTATTAGCTGTTCTAACATAGAGTCAGTTTTATCATATATATTGTCTGGCTTTGATCAGCTGTGATGAATATATTTTTTCTATTTGATATTTCCTTCCTTATTCCTATTGAAAAAGTATTGTTTTCACATATTATATATTCTGAAGTGCATTCTGCTATTGGTGTATATATTTAAATCTCCCTGCTGGTATCAGAAGATATATTAAATAGACAAAATTGAAAAATGTTTAAATTAAATACTCTTTAATTTATTAATTTATTTATTTTTAATAATTAATAATTAATTAATAATATTAATCATTAATTTATTAATAAATTAAATACTTGTAGATCTCATTAGACTGATTACAGCAAGCTAGTTTAAGATGAGCTTAAACTCAGTTTAAATTTTAAATTGAGCTTGTTTAAGCTAAGTTTACCCTTTTTTTGCTTTTGGTTTATCCTGGCATTTGAAGGTTTTGCTGGCAGAAACAACTCACAGAAAGAGAATGTTAATGCTACATAGAGGACTGTTTGCAGAATGTTTCAATTTGAAAAATCTGATGTTTTAGCTGCTTCAAACATTTATTCAGTTGAGAAATAGGAAACTATTTATGCAGTATATTGCAAGTTTTGAATGTTTGTGACCAATCACCTATGGAAAGAGTATTCAAAACAGAGTAAAAATGTGATCAGTTCTGCAGAAACTAGAACTAAGAAAAAAGATCAGTATCTTGCAAATTAGTCTTTCAACTCGCAAATTAAAAGAAGTGGATCTCGTCTTGAAAAACCACTTTATTTTGTAAACCTCTGTCAATCACCACAATTAACAAAAGGATTAATTGGAATTTTGTCACAACATAGACTGAGCTGCAGTACAGCAGAGCTCCTTGCTATTCTCCTCTTGTTTCAGTCTTCTGTTGTGCTACTCTCTTCAACAGCAGAAATTCTTTGGCAGTTTGACTAAGAATGAGAAAGAAATCACTTTGCATAAGTGAAACTAGTTTCACTTAAACTACAATTTACCACAGATGAGACCTCTTCTAGAAAGATGATTTTTCTTTTATTTTCTCAATATATGCTCAGAGCTTCATAGTTAAACTCTGCAGCACTGATTGATGAGAAGGTGCTATGTAAGTACAGATGATGACTGTTTAAAAAGAATGTGCTTTCTCTTACATTATAGAAAGCTCTAGCTGTCTATAATATAGCCTTTTGATCAGTTTATCCAGTTTACCTTACCTGTTTTTATGACAAAAATAGTAATTCTTTACTACTTCATTCAAACTGGTATGACATTTATCACTTTATTCTGTTCTTATTGCAAAGAGCTGAAATCATGAAATGATTTCTGCCTATCAAATACTCTTCTTCTATCCTTTATTCACAAAATTCCCAGTAATGACAGTAGGATTTACAGTGATTGTGGGAAGGAATAATAGTTTTTAGTTGATATTTCAGTATTTAGCAGAGTATGGCTTAGAGGTCCTCATTTGCCTTCAGCCATAATGACTGAAAGAGGTGAGACTTGTATACACATATTTATGGGTGAATTTGGTAAAAATTAAATAGATCCTTACTGAAATGCTCTTCAGAAGCATAAATCTCATTGTTGCATAAAAGTTGCTACCCTGTCACTGCAGTGCCTGAATGTGTCAATAAGCCATCTGTGCTCCTTTCTCATCGTGAATGGCTCAGCGAGCCCCATTTTGCCTTCTGAATAAAACCGACTGGTCTCCCACTGTTGCCACAAAATGATCTGTTTTATTTTTCTACCCTTCTCTGCTGACTGAGTTCACAAACTCTTAACAGTAGCCCCATCCTCTCCTGCACATAGCACTCATTTGTTATCCCATGCAGTTGATCTTTGTGTTTCCTGTTGAGCCCTAGAGCTAAGCAAGTAAACTAGCTTCTTTTTCACCACCAAGTAAAAAGCATCAGCACCAGATAAGTCACCCATTAGACATCTATTCCATGCTCACTTTTATTTAGTTTCCAGATACCTTAGGAAGATAGATAACACTCATTTGAAACAGGCTGGTGGGTGGAAAGGATTACATAGTTGCTGCTGCCTTTTAATCTTTTGAAGTGTTATTATTTGAAGTAGTGGATTAGTTGATATCAATCATACAGAGCTATGTAAAATATATGGTGTTTTCTATTTTATGCTTGCAAATAGATAAAACAGTTTGTTAATATTAACCAGTGTATAGTCTTATATAGTGTATAGTCTTATACTGCATAGTATATGCAGTACCTTGTGGAAGTAGCTGTTATCAGCTTGGAGTTTTAATTACCTATACCTTAATAGACTGAAAACATCTATTCTGGAAGCTACTGATTTTGTCTAAATTACACAATTTAGGTTTTAAAAGTTACACAGATTTCTACAGCTGCACTGATTACATATTTCATTTTCATGACAAGGTAAGGTACTTCTTTGTAAAATAACATTTAGAATATGCAAGCAACAAAAGGAAACATCTCTTACTTTGTAGGTTTTCATTAGAACCTTAATGTCTTCGCTACATCCTTAGAGGCAGCTAATTATATTGGAAGCTGAATTGTGTTAGAATACTCTCACAATGCTATTTTGATGTGACATACATTCACCAAATTCTAGTGTCTGTAGATGTCACTAATGAATTTTATTTCTCCAGTGAACCAACTGGGAAAAATAGTCTTCACATGTAGGCACAACTCCTTACACAGTTACAGTTTCTGTGTAAACATGAAATCAGTATTTGCATGTCAGATTTTTCCTTACGTTATGCTTTCCAATTGGAGTTATTTGCTTAATTTCCTCAATGGCTTTCCTTACTTACATGGAAATAGAACTGAATACTGATAAATTTAAAGCTAATTCCAAACGTGGACATCTAAGTTGCCTAATAAAGATGCTAATATATAACTGGATATGCCACAACTCAGCTTTTGGGAGTCCTCTCCTTCCTGTATTGTTTAAAGTATTCACTGAGATTTCCTTTAAATTATGCAGTGGTGTGAGACTTGTGGAATCAGCTATAAAAGGATTGCTCTAAAATGTGTATCACAGAATATATTTCTGTGCATCTGTGTGTGCCAGAATTTTCAATTGAGAAAAAATTAATCCATACTTGCACTGGAAACTGGAAGAAATTTCTTCCAGGCCAAATTAGGTTGGATTTATCAGGACTCACTGTGGTCACCTCAGAAAATTCAGAGGCCCACAAGAGTTTCTCCCCTATTCTTGCATGTTCATACAATGAGAAAGCCTGAAGAAAGGGTAGCCACAGAAACATCAAAAACTCTGTGAGAAGCAACTGCCGTCAGAGGTTCTAAAGAGTGCTTCCAGCAAGGAGTTCTCATTCAGAGTCCAGTCCTCTAGACGGTTATTTCTCAAAGCCTAACACATTGGTGACCTGCATTCCTTAAAGCTTCTTTAGGTAACCTGCAATGTTCAAATAAAAATTTTTATGCAAACAAACAAAAAAAAACAGACTGGGAGAAAACACAAACAATGCAATATTCAGAGTTGAACAATTTTCCTGGTAAGTGAAAACTATTGTAGCAGTTCAAGATAGCCAATAGCTTTTTTTCTAGTTCAGTTTGAATGAGAGTATTACACAGTGAAGTTATAATGCTTAAGGAAGAATGAAAGCAGAGGCAGCATCAGAGCAATGGCAAGGGCAGGGAAGAAATATAATCAAGGAAATTTTAACAGAAATCCTGAGTCTTGGATAGAGTCAGGAAGGATTGGTAGATGACAAGAGGAGGGGACCAGGACCAGGCAGACCTGGATTCACTGAATCATGGGGTACCGGTGTTTTTTCACACTTTTATCTGAGCTGAAAGAGATATTGAAAAGTTTGAGGGGGTGGGGGCTGGGGGGTGTTGGTTGTTTTCTCTTTCTGAATAATTTTTCTGCAACTTCCCACTTCTATTTTTAGGAAAGCCTTTAAGAAAGGAGATAATAAACCCACAGAATGCATATGGAATCTTTTTAAGTAGAATCCAAGTAGTTGTGGAGAATGAGAAAGTTGGAGACGTGCTGCTGAGCGAGAGCTTGGCAGGTGTTCTTGTATTGATGGGAAGGAGGCCTTGAGATCAGTAAAACAATGTCCTTATATGTTGATGTGTGTGTGGTGTGAAGTGTAGCAAACAGGTAGCAGTGTGCCAAAATAGTATGTCTTGTTAGCCTAGGTGGGATAAACATTTAAATGCAGCCAATTGTATTGCTCACAACAGTTTATGGACAGTCACTCACAACTTATCTGTGAAAAGGGCACAGTGTGTGATCAAAAGACAGAAACTATATGTGCTGAAAAAGTAAAACAATAAACGTCTTCGCTTCACCACTTAGCAGGGTCCAGGCCTCTCAAGCTGCAGTAGTTATATGAATTTGGTTAGGCTTTTATTGCTTTTTTTCTCCTTTGATATCCTTGGTAACTAGCTAATATAATGTAATAAGAATATTAAAAAATAGAGGCAGAGCATATCAACAAACTTCGCAATAAGGAGTGTCATATTATTCAACAAAGTGTGGTTGGTCTTGTATGGCTTTAATACTCATGAAGATTTCTAAACAAGATAATGTGTTGGGCAGTGTTTCTTTCTACTGCCTCAGTGGTATTCTCCTATTCCTTTCAAGTGTAGCTTAGAGACATTCTAGTGAGTCTTTTCAAAGTGGGTCTTTAAATCTGAGCTTAGTGCCTGCTGTCAGTTGCTTGTGGTGCTGTTTCATTTGCAAGGAATTGTGCAGCTAGTAGCTGTCCTCCTTATCACTGCTCAGCCAAACAGCACGGGATTCTGAAAATGAGAAACAAGGAATATGCAAAAAGAAAAAACCAACAACACCAAATCATTTCTAGACATATGCAGCTTCAGTGTTAAGACTTTCAAGGAGATTGATGTCTTCCCTTTGAACAAGCACATATGTACGTATGACATGGAGCAGCAGTTTTAGCTCTGTAGTTAAGCGTGAATTGTGCTTTATTTGCAAATCAAGGTTTCTATCTCTTGGCTATATGTGAAGAAAATGAAGTGTTACTGCATAAAACTGCTGCAAACTTCATCTCCTTTTTGCCTAAGTGTTGATTTTGCAAGGAAGACTGTTTAATAGGCTTACATTTCTTTTTAAAGTAGATTATTGAAGAAACTTAACATGTTTTGCCAGCCTTTTTATTATTCCACTTGATTTTATTAGAAACATTCAGGCATCCTGAATTTTCTAAATAATTTAAACTTAGTGCAGAGTCACTGGCTGCCTTGATAAAGCCTACTATTTTCCCCCTAATTGTTGGGGTTTTTTGCTATTATTCCTAACTGAAAAGAAGTTCTGTAAGAAAACAACAATCTTTTCCAAAGTTTCATTTTGCTTTCAAGGTGTGGTTCTTTGTTTTATTCTTTAGCCATTGCAGTATTTTTACCCTCAGTTGAAGAACTGCTTAAAATATATTACATGTGTATCAATTCAACTAAAGTGCTGAGAAGTACAAAGAATTTTACATCCAGTGATTCTCCTTTTGAGTCATGAGGTCCTTATGAGATATAATGCAAGAAATTATATTTACAGTATGCACTGGTAGATTGACCATTTTGAATTTGATCTACTTGACAAAAATCTGTATTTATTTGTAATAAGTCATGCAGAAGGATCTGGAAGTGCTTATATTAAGATGACATTTACTGCAGTATAGATATTTACACAGTGGAAATGAACCGAGACCAGCATTACTTATTTTACATAGTAAAGGCAACAGAGCTAGGTGAAATATAGAAGCTATTTTGAAGATCCATTAAAGATTTGCAAGAAAGCAAAGGAGTAGCTACTGCGACAGAAATGGCTACAAGGTGGACGTAAGCAGGCAGGCTGTAAATGATCCAATCAAGGCAAGTTTCAAATTCTTCCAAAAGAAGATCACACATGATTCGTGCTTAAATTGCAGTAGGCTGAGAGGGTGCAGGGGATATAGTTTAGAGTCACAAGACAGAATTTTATTTTGCAGGAAATGTGAGACCATCTCAGATCATCCTGGACTTGACTGTGGAAGCCTCGGGTAAAAATTGCAGGAGAGATGCATGAAGATGTAGATGAAGACAGCAATTAAACTTTCATTTTTTCTGGACTCAACAAATCCAATTTTCTCAAACTCTTTTACAAATCATGTGTGATCGCCTAATCACCTTAAAAGACCTACTTTAATGCTACTTTTTGTGAGAGAATTGAGGAAATTGTTTCTTTACATTATCAAATATCACTTGCAAGACTTTTCTGCATTTTTCAGAAGATCTTATATAAACTGGATGCATTGCCAGTCAAACAAGAGAGCAAGGTTTCATGATCATAGACTTATACATAAACTTGTGATTTCTGTAGAAGAAAAGAAATTCCATTCTTAATAACTTATCTAGTTATCTTCATAAAATCCATTATGACATATTTCATCTACATACAAACTGGAACTCATTCTAAACCAAGCCACTTTGATAGCCAGCTAAAAGAAAAGATCTTGAATGGAGGATTTCTTTTTGCCATATTTACTTACTTTGACCATCACTATGAAAAAGAGACTTCAATCAATGTCATAATGCAGAACCTCTCTTCCCCATAGTTTAGATAACAAAAAGTTGAATGGTGTCTGTGATTTTCTTTGCCAGTGATAGATTTCCAGTGCAACAACAATAAGGCAGTGACTTATCATTACTATAAATAATCTGTAGGTCTCTAGCTATCTCACAAGCATACAGAGAGAATTAAAATATATTTTTGAATATTAAAATCTTTGTATTTTAAAATTTTAAATAAATCAAAGAATCATAGAATGGTTTGGGCTGGAAGGGAAATTTAAAGGACTCAACTAGTCCTGCAATGAGCAGGGACATCTTCAACTAGATCTGATTGCTCAGAATCCTGTCCAATATGACCTTGAATATTTCCAGGGATGGGACATCTATCACATCTCTGGGCAACCTCTTTCAGTGTTTCACCACCCTCATTGTAAGAAAATCCCTCTTCCTTGTATCGAAATCTAACCTCTTTTAGTTTAAATCTGTCATGGTTCAGGACGGAGTGGCTATTACCCGTTGTCTTATTGCTATAGGCCCTACTAAAAAGTCTGTCCCCATCTTTCTTATAAACACTCTTTAAGTACTGAAAGGCTACAATAAGGCATCCCTGGGGAGAATATATATATATATCTCAACATGTAGAGCCTATGGCAACTGTTAGTCTCTGCCCTCACCATTCAGAATCCATGAAACATCCTATTATGAGCTGTGGCTTCTTAACAAGTATGAAGTAGCTTGTAAGTCTTATTTGTGTAAAGATGTTTTGCCATTGTGTAACTACAAAATATGCAGGATTGAATTCGTGATAGAATGTCTTACCCTGTTATTTCAGGATTGAGTAATTAATGCAGACATAGACTAGCACATCAATTGTATGTGTCATGATGAAGTGTCCGTGTTCAGTTGTCAGTCTTAGTGGGTGATGGTGAGACCTGTTTGATGTTACCAATCTCCCTTCCTCTCATTGATAACCAGATTAGTTAGTGTAGACAGGAGTATGAGATCTCTTTTTCTTGGGCTTACTCTTCTG
>BJBW01006710.1:126531-141448 GCA_004320125.1 Scolopax mira
GGAACAGAAGAGGAAGACGGTCTTAGAATCCATCTCTTTCAAGCTGTGGAGGGGAAATTTTAATTTGGAATTGTGTCTCACTCTGAAGCATCTAAAGCTCTTCATATGGAATGGCTTTTGAGTAGTAAAAGACTTTAATTCTTACTTAGCTTATAGGCAAACATAGATATCGTTCTGAATAGATCCTTGACAAAAAAGTAATTTTCAAAACAGTGCTTTTTTCAGATAACTCTTCTACAAGGGCTGAAGAAATTTTCACTTCAGAGATTTGTGGCCTCACAATAACCTCAAGGCCCAGACCATGATACAGAATTTTCTTTTCTTTTTTTCTTTGTTTTTTTTTTTTTTTTTTGACTTAGAGAAGAATAGCAGCAAAGATATTCTTATTAGAATCAGTTAGTGTTTTCATGTGTCTAATTCACTTCATAAATGTTGATTATTTATTTGTTGTTACAAAACCTACAGATAATTAATACAGCACTTCTTACTTGACATTTTTCTGCAGATATTGGGATGGCTATTACTAAAAATGAAAAACACATCAAAATAAAACTGTAGATAAGCATAATTCTCACTGACTTCTTTATTTAAATTGTTTTATGTCTGGAGGAGTTTGATTCATTTACAATCTCTTCTCATTTCAAGTCATGAAACAGAGATGCACCTTTGGATTAAATTCAATTACAGCAGTCATCTTTTCTCTGAAAGGCCAGATGAGATTTTCTAAAATGATAATGGCATTATAATGAGAAGTACCAGTATTTGCTAGCGACCACATTAATACCCACATTCGTGATAGCAACTTAGTAAGTCAAATTGTTACAATTTCTTTGTTAGCTAGAGATCTGATTATCTGAAAGAAAATACATTCTAGAAAAAAATACAAAAAATCAGAAAGAAAATGTTAGCACTACTATTTATATCTTGACACCTAACTGAAGGCACTAGAATCCATGTTTGGGAGCTGAAATAGATGATCCAAATATCAGAAGTGTTGTCCTTTATGTGAGTAAATATGAATGCAAGTGTTTGATTCCCATCTTAGTTACACACATTTGAAAATTTCATCCAAGACTTGCAGTCAACTATTCAACAGTTCTGTATCTGACACTGGATATTCTACAGCACTGCCAATTACATCATAAAGGTCAGCCAAAATACAGCTTGAGAAGTATCTTCACAATGAATCATGATGATTTACTTCAGTTCTGCCTTACACATTTAGGCACTTTGGGAAATTAATATCTTTGCTGATTAGTGTAATAGAAACTGAAAAAATAGGTGTCTACTTTATCTTTGATATATCTCCACTAATATTCATTATATTGTTTAATGCCTATAGATATTTAAATATCACATGAATAAATAGTCTTTAATCACACGTGCACTCTGTGGCTTGAGCTGTCTGCGAGGGTTTATTGAGAATAAATTATGGAAGAAGGTTTGATTTCTACCAGATCATGCAATCATATTAGGGAAATATATATATTTTGAGTAGATACTCATATGTGGTCATGTTAGAGAAAATTCTGTACAGATGTACTCCTCTAAAAGACAAGATGTTTGCATGCTTTGGAAAATGCATGTTAACAATGTAATATATCAATTAGATGATTTCAAGGCACTTGATCTTTCGTTACTGTAAAGCAGAATAATATCAGGAATTAGTTAGATAAAACAAGAGCTGTGACTGTTACCACACAACCCTCAGCAAAAAGCTGATAGCCATTTATATTTAATTATTAGTCAGGTTGCACTTTTCAGGACTGCCATCCCTGTTGGTACATTACTCATTTTGTAGCTCCACCTGTGCTCAATTAGGCCTGGCTGTCCTTGAAGATTCCTAGTACCAAAGACTTGCAGGGATAAATAAGCTCTTAAAAACATTGCTTGTCTCTGCTGAGTAGTGCTTAGTTAATAGGAACAAAAGCAGCCAGGGAACTGAAGAATTGCAGTAATGGCTATCAGAAAGGCAGTGTTTGACAACAAATATAAGGACTGGAACTCAAGTTTAAAGTAATGTCTACCTTCTATTCTTCAAAATAATAATTGACCAAAGTTGGTAATTTGCTGTTAGAAGAGTTTTAAGTAGATGTACTTTCAGATTGAATTTCCCATTCAGTGGAATTTCCCATTCAGTGGAATTTCCCTGTCTAAAGGCACATAAAATTTTCCTTATCCTTTTTGCATATTTTACCCAGAAAAAGATTTCTTTAAAAGAGAGCTTAAGAGAATGTGGGCCCTGTTTCATAAAGGATGTGAGTGGTTGTGTGGGATAAGTTATCATCCACATAAAGACAAGTTGAATGCTGAATACTTTTGAAACAGAATGGTTGATTTTTACACTCAAGTTTTTAGATTTTCTGAGATTAAAGAGTAGTAGTTCCTCGTTATTAAAAACTTGCATTTTAACTGTAGTCTGAATCTCTCAGTTATTTGCTTGTGGTTTATGGCTGTTGTTTTGCCTTTGTCTCTGGCTTAGAGTGTTCTAGTTTTTAAAGTTCTAAAGTTTTATTTCCTGTGTCGATTCCTATAGACTCTTTACATTACCTCTTACTAACAATTTTATAGAAGTTGAATGGGCTTCTTTGCGGTTGTAGGTCTGAAACAGATTTCCATTCAGTTTTTCACTGGTGCAAATGAAAAATATAAGATACAAAAAACAGAATTCAAGCCCTGTGAAGTGTAAAAATGCCTGGGTATAGAGACAGACTGATGTTTCAACATTTTTCACTGTTAATGTCCTTTGAAATTTTATCTATGTTTTGGATATTGCTGTACTCAAGTGTGCTTTTGAACACCCATGTCTAAGCACAAAACAGGGTACAGTCCCAGTGCCCACAAGCTGCTCCTGATATCCACAGAAAGGAAAGGCAAGCACACAGGCCTCAAGGGAGTATCAGCGCATTTGTTTCCCAAAAGCAAATAGCAGTTCCAGGTTGTTTTGATGTTTTCTTGACAGATTTTACAAATACCATTAACCAAAAACTGTTGGCCAGTGTTGTATTTTGAAACTGGAAAAAACTTTTTTATTTTACCACACTGCTGTGGCTCCACTTTTCAGTCAAGCAGGGTGCAACTACTAATCTGAACTTAATAAAACTCAGAAACTGTAGTAGATATCATGATGAAGTGAAGCCAAATATGTGCAATCTTGGGTCAAAACCTATAGTTGTAGGCTCTTTTTTTGACTACAGGATCAAAATAATGAGATTTGCAAGGTTTTAAAAATTAAAGTACAAACCTATGAAGAGTATATATTGTGGACAATATAGTACATTTACATAAAAGTGAATGTCCTGAAATAAGTAAATTTTTGCCCAGTTTAAATTCTGATACATACATGGTGATTAGTGTTTTCCAACAATATTAGAGGGTGGATAGGTCCTAGTATCTTATTTAGAATTAAGATTTCTATGACTTCAGTCTCTACAATCTGCTTTATCATGACTTAAAACATTTTATATGATTCTCCTGGATTAGCCATTTTGAAATAAAGCAGTTCAAAAGAATGAGACAGAACTCATTCTTTTGAGCATTTTCTATGCTTATTTTCCTTCTTAAAATGTATGCACATGCTATTTAATATCAATAGACCCTATTGTGTCATCAGGCTTCTGATTAAAATCAATAGGGAGCATACTTAAATGTTGATGACATAATATCACTCAGTGAAAATGGCAAAAAGTTAGACTAGCACATCATCTGTGAGCATGATTAGTTTTATGTTAGTACTGCAGTTGTTAAATGTACTGTGGCATGAATGTTAACAATGAAACAGATAACAGGAATTTTCTACCTATATTTTAAAAGAAATTATGAGATGATTATCTCACGTTATTTTTGTAACACTTATAAAATGCACTAACCAGATAAAGTCAGGAGTTGTTGTTTGTTCTTCAAATAAGAAAGTCCTCTCATGAAAATGTGAATTAGCAATATTTAGTTGTATATATAGGCACATGCATACTCACTGGATAATACCAATAAGGCTGGAAGAGTATCAAGATATTATCTCAGTGATCCTCCCCACCTGGAAATAATTTCCTAATTATTGTACAACCATTTTCAAAATTATAGGGATTCCTCAGCCAGGCAATTGTTTAGAACCTGGTATTTTCTAACACCTATTCTGAATATTTCTTGTTGTAATTTAAACCTATTATTTCTGTAAATTGTCTTCTGAGTATTGGCTTCTCACTTTTTCTTCCTTTCCTCCTTCCTCCTCTCTTCCTAGTGCTGGGTATTTGCTCTAAAGAACTTTCTAGCAGTGTAGTTTTGACCTTAATACAACTTTTTATTGTTGTAATTTTACTCCAAGGCCTCAGTCAGAACTTTAATAAAGAAGACTTTAAACTGATAGAAAACTTATTAAGTTTGTTTTAATTGTTTTCCCTAGGCAAAGTTTCTAAGTGGATAGATTAGCTACTATCTGATACAGAAAATGAGGTGTCCTTAAAAGAAAGCAAAGCACTGTCTGTCTCAGGAAAGTGTTTGGATCAAAATAATCTGTGCTGATTTACCTGATACAAACTCATGCAAACTGAAAATAAGAATCAATTACTCCATGTATAGATGAATGTGAAACTGCACAAAGATTTAAAGTAGCATTGCATTTTCTGCCACCGGCAGTGCTGATAGTCCCTAAACTATAACAGTTTTCAACTAATAGGCAATTCTTAATTGCATTTATGATGTATGTTGGGAAGCAAGTATTTATCTGGAAAATATCATAGATAATCTATTAATCTAATCAATTGAGGAAAATAGGCACATTTTTGAAAAAAACCTGATTGGTTATATCATGCTAGCATGTAGACAGCTGAAGCAATTATTTTATCTTCTCTTGTTGCGCAACTTGGTGTTCCCAACTTGGTAAGAAGTAAACCCATTGCATTTAGAATTTAAGAAGGAAGATGAATCACTTACTATTTTGCAAAATAACATAGATACTATAATAAACTCAAACCATCCAAAACCAGCAGCAAATCCAAGCTTTCACAAGTCAGGGAAGTAGAATACTGATTGCCCAGCCTTGTGCACAGAGATATTCAAGCTTTATTCCAGCAATTAGTATCTTGGCTCTTTCACCTGTCTGGCCTTAATACTTGTCTGACTTTGCCAATAGTGACACGGTGGATATATCTTAATATTCAGACTTAACAGGGAGTAGAAGGTCTTTCTATTTCCTGAATTGATTTTCTTCCTTACTAAGGGATTTCATAAGCCAGTTTATACCAACTGAAATCAAGGCAGTAAGAATACTGATAAGATTGCATATCACTCTCTCCTGCAGTGAAACACCTGTTTACTTTTCCATCCCTGCTATTTTTCCACTTTTAGATGCTATTAAGTCAGCACTCTGTACCAAACCGTTTTGTGAGACTGAACTGGCTCCTCTGCTGTATCTGGCCAGTGTAAAGTTTAGACCAAGAGAGCGTTTTACAACTGAACAAACATCAACTTGAGAAGTCTTTTTCTTCCCCTACTTAGGATGCTGCATATCTATTCACAACAAAGTATGAGCTGTATGCAATTGAAGTGTGCTAGGTGAAGATGATGTAGTAGACCTGCTGAGAAGATTTTAGGGAACTCAAAATTGGAATAAATTCACTAGGAATGGATAAACAAGTGCAGAAGGAAAAAGAATTGTCAGACCTTCAAAAAGCAGAAGTAAATATTATTTAAGGTTCATATTGAAGATGGATAATGATTTCTTTTTTAACTTATGCACTTCTAAAGTGCAAGTGTATTTGCAAATGCTATGAAATATGTTTTCAATTAATCTTTTTCCTTGGTTGTGCCCTGCTTTGAGGACGTTTATTTGTACTACTGAGCGCTACCTGAAATTGTTCATAGTAGTGTCTACATTGTCTTTATGAGCACTATGCCTGCAACTACACATGTGCAGTCTAGAAGTGTTTTGTTTTGCTTGAGTGTCTAAAGAAAAAGTTTTGAAATTTCTATTGTACCGGAGTTGTCAACATTAAATTCCTTACTGCTGCTGTCACCAAGGTATTGTCACCTGTACAGCAGGTATAAAACACTTTCTGGTAGCAGTGAAAAGAAATGGAGGAATTAGTAGACACAGGAATGTAGTTTTCTTATCACTGAAACTGATTATGGCACAGGTATGTGCATAGTAAGAAGCAAGCTGTCATTTTCAAATTGATTCATGCCATTCTGTACAGAACTGTCTCCAACAATATCCATTTCATTTGTACTCGTTGACCTGCAGATTTGTTTTATATTGTTCTGTTTGCCTGATACAGTTTCTGCTTGAAACTGCACAGGCAAAATCATGCTCTTGGCATCCATCCTAGAAATCTTAATCTCTGGAATTAGTGCATTGGAGACGCCCTTTCATAATTTGAAATACCATGAATAAAACAACCTTCAAATATAGAGTTCTATAGAGTAATGAAGCATGGGGTGATGTTCTGAATAGAAATTATGTATATCCTTGCTTACTTTATTAACTATTATTTACTGTTCTCTTTCATGATTTTACAATTATAATGGACTCAATTTCAGTTACAGTCTTTGCAATGAACTCAGAGCTACACTGAGTCATGTGGTTATTACATAGTTATTCCATAAGGTTCCAGACATCTTTTACTAGGACAAAGAGAGCATTTGAAACATATGACTGAACAAACATAAGGTGACTGATTTGTCCACATAATTCCAAGTCACAAAACTTTAATTCAAATTGGTGAGCATCTGTGGTGGAACTCAGATGTATGAAAAGTATATCACTTTTCAATTACTAAGTTCAAGTACTTTTATTACTACGAAAATGGAACTGCTGATGTAACAGTGTAAGTATGCTGACACTATAAATAATATTAAAAAAATATAAATAATATAAAATAAATATATAAAATAACTTCAAGTAATAAATAAAAATATAAGATAAATTTGAAAAGAGCTATGTTTAGTAGATCACAGTTAGTGACCTACATCAGTGAAAATTTTCCATTTACACTACAAATATTTCTTTAGGGGTCTTGCAAATGTTTTGGACTCAAATTTTGATTGAATTCTGTTCCTTCTGCTTACTATAGGTCATCTTTTCTGTCCCCTAAGAACCTACCTTTATAAAATCTCTCATAGTCTTTCAGTATTTTTGGCTTGATGGCTAACCCTTTCAGTGGTGACCCTTTCCCAGACACACATTATTGAAATCCCATCCCCCTGAAGTCCTTTGGAAATTTTATCAGAGATTTTGATTGGGATAGACTGTTATCTCAGTATCTGTGAAATGGATAAAAATGACGTGAAATTCAGTATTGCTAAATACTACATAAATGTTAGATTTTGGAATTGTTTGCTTTTATATATTATATAATATAAAATTTATGTATTACATTTATTAATTTCTATAATATATTATTTTGGAATTATACACTGTTGCAATACTAATCTATTTTTAGAACAAAATGAGTATCTCATGGATATTCTCTAGCTAATTTAACTATCCATTCATTCTTATATTGGATAATTTAGCTCCCTAGCAACATCTGCTTTCAGCTGTGCCAGGGAAATTTCTGAAGATTTTTTTAAGTGAAATTTTTAATGCAATTTTCATATATAAACGCAATATTGTTTGTGCTAGGCAGCTGTTGTAAATGGGTGGATTTACTAAGTTGATTTTGAAAGTATGCTTTCTTTCGAATCTGCAGTTACCAATATTTTGTCACCATGTCATCTGTCTAAATATTTTCAGAAACATGATTACAAATAATTGCTATGTTACCTTTTTCATTTTGCAAATGGCTGCAAGTGTAAGAAATAATAGCTGAAGTCTAATGTGAGTTTTGACATTTTTTACAGTGGGGCAAGAGTAGTAAGCTTCTCACAGGAAAACAACTAACTGAAATGCTTACTCCTTCCCAAACCTTTTCTCTACAGGATGAGGTATTCTGTAAAAATCAACTTATAGGGAGACATGAGGCCAGTAGGTTGAGGGAGGTCATTCTCCTCTTTATCCTGGTCCTCTACTCTGCACTGGTGAGGCCAAACTGGAATACTGTGTCTAGTTCTGGGCTCCCCAGTTCAAGAGGGACAGGGACTTACTGGAGAGAGTCCAATGTAGGGCAACCAAGATGATTAAGGGATTAGAGCACCGCCCTGCAGAAAACAGACCTTAATCTACAGAAAGGAAAAATTTTGTGTAAGAGTAACCAATTTTTCATTCTGCTCCAACTCCATTTCTGTTCTTCTTGATCTCAAAAAAAGTCCTCTGTGGGAAAAATTAGATGCAATAGAAACGTTGGATAAAACGTTTAATGTAGCTACTGTGGAGAATTCACATTGCAGAATCATAGTTACTGAAATGAATCCTCATTCAATGTTTTCTGTAATGCAAAGTGTAAGTTGAAGCCATTTGGCTATTCTTTATTCAGCACTGCATTAAATCAAGGAATAAATAATTAATGTGTTTTTTCTCTTTAGCATGAAACATGGTGATTACAAGGGGAAAAGGAACTTTAAGATGTAGAAAGATGATTTTGAATGCTAATGATTCTTGCAGAAAAGGTTTCAGAGCTGTGGCACAGTAGATACAAATTGTTTTGCAGAAAAACGTATGGTGTTGCTCATGCATGTTAATTTTTATAAAAATCTTGGCTGGACAAATGATATACCATCACGTCATTATGTGATAATTCATTTTTTGTTATTGTTATTTTAATTGCAACTCCTCAGTGTAAACAGTGCTAAAACCTTCTTAAATTAGAACATTCTGATTTAAATACCCTTTAAATGAGAGTATTGTCCGGGGAAAAGGAGTGTTTTGAATGGTGTTTATTTTCAGAGTAGAACTACATTTCAGATTTCTTCAGTAGGGTGGCATTGGTGCACTTGTTGAATATTACATGCTGCATGTTTTTTTTCTTCTTAAATTGATGGTGAATGTAAGTATATGTAAGTGTACAAATGAACAGTACTATTGGAAATGTTTTACATGGTTCTAGTAAACAGTGATTGCATTACAGCAAATAGAAAATATTGAGTTCCAAGTTGTATGCCTGTTTGCTATCTCTTCTTAATGGCTGATCAAGTCTTCATCCTTCTGGTTTTTTAGGATTGACCAGTAGCCTTCACATCCTTGAAACAGGGCATTTGAAGCTGAGCAGTGTCAAGGAGACAAGACGAATCAATATTATTTCAGTTCAGTAAATCTCCTTATGTATAAGTACGTCAGAGAATGTCTTTGTTTCCTAGAACCTCAAGCTTTATTCACTGGAGTGTTTACACAAAAATATTTTTTTCCCAAACTATTTTAAGATAAACTGAGATTCTGATTTTGATGTGATAAAGATTAAATTGGGCCTTAGTCATGAAGCAATTTGTCTCTGACCCAGTTTTCAAAGTAAATTCAATTAATTTTTCATGCTGAAATGCCAGAGTTTCTGATTACATAGCTTTGTGCATTTGTAGTACCTTATGACCCTGCTTTTCATTAATGCAGCCATTTCACCTATACTTAGTATGACATTCAGCTACTATGAAGTTATTCTTAATACTGTTTATAGACTTTTATGGAAGGGACTTCTGGAGGGCATCATAAACCTCACAGCACATCTAACTGCTCGGTCAAAGCAGCTCTAGGCATTGTACACAGGAGTTTTGAATCCATTGTCAGGGATCCCACAACCTGCCTGGGCAACCATGTTCACTGTTTAAGCACGCTCCTTCTATTCGGAATTTCCCTTTCTGCAGTTTGTGAGTGTTGCTTCTACTCCTTTCACCATGCACTTTCAAGAAGACACTGGCTTTTTCCATCCATTTGCTCCATAGCCATCCACCCAGTAACTGAAGACTACAATTAGATCCCCCTTTAGCATCCTCTTCCTCAGACTGAGCATATACAGCTTCCTGCGTTTCAACACATATGTTGTATTGTCACGTGCTTAAGGCCCTTAGCCTCCATGGATGCTATCCACTGGATCCTTTCTAGTTTATTAGCGTCTTTCTGGGTTGTTGGGTAGAACAGAACAGAACAGAACTATTTCAGTTTGAAAGGACCTACAAAGATCATCTAGTCCAACTGCCTGAGCAATTCGGAGATGACCAGAAGTTAAAGCATGTTAGTAAGAATATTATGCCTCTAAATGCCTCTTAAACACGGAGAGCTGTGCGACATTGAACAGCTCTCTAAGAAGTCTGTTCCAGTGTTTGACCACCCTGCCAGTAAAGAAATGCTTCCTAATGTCCAGGCTAAATCTATATAATTCTGTAGTACTGCAGCTATTTCCACACAGGTTTTCCTCCCAAACAAAAGAGTGAAAATGAATTTCTGGTAGAAAAAAATAATTCACCGGGAAAACGACCTCTCACAACTGCCCTATAAGAAGGAAAATATTTCTAGATCTTCTTTTATTCTGTTAGCTTCTACCAGAAATACACTTTGTCTCTGAGGATTTTGAATTATATTAATAAATTGTCATTGCTTTTAGATTTTGATTCCCTTCGTGACATAAGGATATGATGTCTTTCCTTATTTTAGTTCATTAGTAATACTGAAAGGCCCCGTGGAACTGAGGTTTGTGAGCTAAAGCAATGTCAAACTGTACTATGACAGCAGTTGGTATTTCAGACACTGACTTGCTGATAAGCCACTCTGAATTTGTACCAGGCTGAACTAGGCCTCTTAGGAAATGAAGCTCTATAGCTGGCCCAATGTGTGTTATTGCTATACTAATTTAACTTTAAATTTTATTTTTATCCAATACTGAAACAAATTTTTATGCCTCTTATGTTTTCCTACTAGAGGCTGCTATAGCAAAATTTAGCTTAGTAAAGAGACCTCATTTCACCTTGCCTCAAAACCCAGTGCTGCAATTAACAGTACAGAAATAGGTGTATAAAGCATAGGCAATAAAATTAAAAAGTGTGTATTCGCCAGCAGGTATAGTCCCAGGTCTTCCTTATTCAGGGACCACCAAGAAGGCCATAATCCTTGTTTATCTGCTTTTAAATTCCTTCTACTATTTTGTTCATCTGCTATGAACGCTTCTGTATAGCCAGAGGACAATTGGGAGAATTCTCCCTTTTGTGGGTAGAAAAAAACATCTTTCTTTGTCTTTTTTCAGTTGGGCTGAGGATCTATAGGTAGCAAGAAAAAGTGACCACCTAGTCTTTGAGAGGTTCTCTCTCCAAACCTCTGGGTGAAGCCAGTGTGAGTTGGTATTGTCAAGCATTGCCCTGGCTAATATGGGTTCCCAGAGTCCACATATCTGAAGAGATCTCTCAAAGAAACTTCACAAGCTTCGTTATAATGGCTGTAACACTTGAAGGCAACAACCAACATGATTCCATGATTCCCAGTAGGATGGGCGCCAGTAGGTGAAGTAGAGCTTCAGGGATTTTCATCTGGGATTAAGTAACAGGCTGAGAGAATTTGAAGAAAGTTTTGAGTTAGTCTCAATTTCTGTTTCATCCATAAATTGTTTCTATAAGTAAAAGAAGTGGTACAGGGGATTTTTTGCACTTGCTTTGTGCCATTGTAAGGACATTCTTTTATGAGAATTTCTTGCCTCAGAGGTGGACTTGATATGGGAATATTCAATCAGCATAGCTGCAGAGTTTGCTAGGGTAATATTGGTCTGTATGAAATGATGTTTGCTTGTTTGTTTTCTTGTTTCTAGAGGACAGATTATCCTCTCACCTCTTGGCAATCTTGCTGGCAGCCTCAGCAAAGGTCCAAGGAATACTTGGGTATGGAGTTTAAAATGCCATCTCATTCCTGCAGTGAACCTTCAAGCACGGGACTTACAGGAGAAATTTAGTGGCTGCTGTGTTTTCTCTCTTCATGGATAAACACAGCTTCAGCTCAAACCTGGTAGTTTTTGAAAGCAGTGATTCCCTGAAAATAACATACTTAAAGTAGCATGATGTCAATTGTCAGCTGTTAGCTCACTGCTGAGAAGTGAAAAGCGCCATTTTGAAAAATCAGGCATGGCGTTAGCTCAGGAAGTCTCTATAATCTTTACAACTAAGAAACAGAACAAAAGGAAGAAAACACTGAAAGGCATAATGATAGTTCCCAGACTGCAGTCTAGGTATCATTAAAGATAAATTTAAGCCATTTTGTATTTTTTTTTGCTATTCATTCATGTTTCCACAAAAAAATAATGTGAAAAATTTTCAGATCATGGATGGTCTGTGGTATACATATTCACTGGTCCTTTTTTCTTATTTGTAATATCTGACAGGTCTGCTAAGTGTATCATTTTTACTAACTACATAGATATATTTAATCAATAGCTACTTAGTAATGTTGGTAATAAGCAATTATAACTATTTTTGGTAAACTCATCAGGCTGCAGTGGATATTTTCAATAGAATTTTAAATTTTCAGTGATTGCTGCCTCTGTTTTCTTTTTAATCCACCAAAACTCATATAGTCTGTGTTTCAAATTGCATCATCTGTAGTGAGACACACATCGTTATTATTCTTGCCCAGACATCATCTTGAGAATTGTTGAGAATCTTCCCCTCAACATGATAGCTAGTGAGAATGAATTCTTCACTCCCTAAACCAGACTCGTGTCATGGGAGACAGGAGATAACATCACATTTCTGTGCCAGCGGAATAAACACAATGCTGCAACCTCTAGCCTGAACAAGTCTTCATTATTACGCATCTGACAACATTGAATGTATTGACTTTAACTGTTTTCTTCTTCTATCCTTGGGTCTGTCCTGATGAAGCAATTAAAAAATTATGTGTCTGGGGGACACATAATGTCTGGGGGTTTAGCTACCAACTGCCCAGTGGTGATAAAAGCAGAAACTGCCTTGAACCTTTTGTTTCTCCTAAAAAACATTTCTTGCTTATCACAGTAAACTAAAAGGGGATGAAATTGATCTAAGTGCAGGGTTGACAAGCATACCTCAGATAGAAAGTAAGCAGTTATCAAAACTTCCAGATCTGTTTCAAAGTACTGGTTCAGCTCAGTTTTATTTTGTGGGAGAAGAGATTGCTGTGCTCTTTTCCTTTGAAAACAGATACCGAGAGTCATGTTTATATCCCCTGCTGAATCTAATTAAGAAGAAACAAAGAAAATGTGCTCCATTTCATCAAATCTCTTTATCTGAGCTTTCTCTTCAAAACTTATCACTGTCATGTCCCCTGACAGCATACCTCACACTAGCAGCTTTTTATCAGATCTATCAGATTACTATCTTTTCAAGGAAATCTGGGATCACTTAAAGGGACATTGCTAATTTAAAAATCAATGTATTTTCTCAATTTGTAAAATTACTCTTCCTTCCAAACAATGCCTAATATTGTTGAAAAGGAGATAATCAAAAGAAAGAATCTGTCATTCATATGCAGAGCATTTGACTTAGTGTTTGCCAGAGATGGGATGGGGACACACAACAACAAAGGAGTGATACATTCTTTAAAGGAAAGATAGGGAACTATGCCTTTTTTCAAAAAGTAAACAGAGGATGCAGGCAAATATTTTCATGGTGAACTGAGAAAAAATAGAGTATAGGCAGGGGTGCAAATGCTGAGGCAAAGAAATAAATGGAGACGCTAGCAGTAAATGGATAGGGATTGAGGAGTTTATTCTAGAAGGAAAGGGTGAAGATTAGAGGAAGAGGAGTAACAAGGATGAGGCCATAAAGTTTGTCCATCTCCTGCAGATGTGGTGGCAACTGTGGGGATGGGATTTGTCCTTAGGTGAGTATTTTAACCTCTCTGACAGCCATGTGGAATTTGGGATCTGGGGTGTGTGGCCTTTAGCATAGTCTGATCCCTTCCCTCTCCAGAGTACCTGTTGCAGATTCACCTTCACCATAATTAGGAGTCTGGGCAGGGAAAAGAAGTAATCAGCCTCATCTCTATCTTCACAAGGACACAAACTCTAATATCACTTTTACATCAAAGCACTACAATTTTCACATCTCATTTTTAGGTCATGGAACAGTAAGAGAGTTAGGAATCCCTGATGTTGCTGAACTTTCTTGTAACTCTAGTTGTCTGATGTTTCTAGTGTGAATCATCATGATTATGAATTCTAAATTATTACTTTCTTTGAGTATGGCATAATATTCCTTATGAGTATATCCCAAAACATAGCTAAAATACAAACTAAGAAATCTAAGGCGGCAGAATTTCAAGGAAAGGATACTGATATCACTTGATTATTTTTTTCCTGTTACCCAGCTTCATTGTACATTATTATTTCCGTGGTACTGGTTTTCTCAGATGAGTAAATTTTTTCTCAGCTTTGAAGGACAAAAGAGTCATTAGATTAGTTGGGTCTAATGCTCAGTTGAGAAGAAAAGTTAGATAAATTGTCAATATGATAAAAGATTAAATTTATTGCTGACAAATCCATAGTAATGCACATTTGATGCTATGTGTAGGCATTGTTGAGTTCTAAATGACAGTATACTGAAGTATAGACACAGGAATGAATGTTTCCAAATGAAGGAAAGCCTATGCAGTACTGAGGCAAAGGTAAATATTAAGAAAAAAAACCCAGAAACAATCCTGAAATTAATTAATTAATTAGTAACAGTGCTTAATAAATTGTGCATGCTGTCATGCAGAATATTGTATGAAGGTTTCATAAATAGGCAAAATGTAATAGAAGTTTCATTTTTGTACCGAGTTATATAAAAAAATGGAGATGTTTAGTCTGGAAAAATGATTTTTCTTCATTTTAATGAAACTGAACAATAATGGAAATTAAACTTATAGTGGAAAACAACATTGATAATGAAAAATGTATGATACTGCATACAAGGAAGTCAGTAAATGGACATCATAGAATCACAGAATGGAAGGGACCTCTAAAAACCATCTAGTCCAACCCCCCTGCTAGAGCAGGTTCACCTAGTTGCACTGGTTCATTTCCAGGAAGGTTTTGAATATCTCCAGAGAAAGAGACTC
>BJBW01006711.1:0-45232 GCA_004320125.1 Scolopax mira
CCCTGCCCAGGGCAGGGGGTGGCACTGGGTGGGTTTTAATGTCCTTTCACATCCAAACCATTCCATGATTCTATGGCATCACGCTGGGGGCAGTGAGTGAAGCGCTGGTTGGTGTTTAGCTGCTGACAGCTTAAACCAAAGGTTAGACTGAACTGGAAAATGAAGAAAACCCCACACTTTACCAATGTCGGGCAGATACTAGTGGGCAAGCTCCAAACTAAAAAAACTCTAGAAAAATGGACCTGAAGGAGTGGAGAAAGTGGAGTGAAGGGTTGGGGAGAACAACAAAGGACCCACATCCCTTTCTGCAGCTGTGAACTGAGGACAATTGCTTTTCTCCAGAGCTGCTAAAACCTCATGTCTTTAAAGAACAGATTCTGAGATGTTGGGCTCTGCTTTCCACCCCACCGCTGCCCCTGTTCCCTTCTCAGAGGCTGCCCCACTCAACCCCCGCCATGTGACTTGGGTCACTTAAGCGAGCTTCGGGTCAACAGGACCTGGTTCTTAAGGGTGACTTCAACTACCCAGATATTTGTTGGAAGAACAACACAGTTCCTGGAATGTGTAAATGGCTGCTTCCTCATACAAACGTCAGATGTGCCAAAGAGGAATGAGGCACCACTGGACCCACTACTAACACGCCAAGAAACGTTAAACCAGGACACCTGTTCTGTAACATCTTGGTTAGTGATAGCCTTGGCTGCAGCGATCACAGTATTTTTCGTCACCCCTCATGACAGGAAAGACATTGAGGGGCTGGAGTGGGTTCAGAGAAGGGCAACAGAGCTGGTGAGGGGTCTGGAGTACAAGTCTTGCGAGGAGAGGCTGAGGGGAGACCTTCTCACTCTCTACAACCCCCTGAAAGAAGGGTGTAGCCTCAAGTTGTACCAGGGGAGGCTTAGCATGGATATTGGGGAAAAATTCTTCACTGAAAGGGTTATCAGGAACAGGCTGCCCAGGGCAGTGGTGGAATCGCCTACCAGCTGTCTGTAACTTCCCCTTCCTGATCCCGTGGCCTGTAGCAAACACCCACAAGTGTCTCCCATATGAACCTGCCCCTTAATTCTTACCCATAAGCTCTCAACAGCTTCTTCATCAACCCCTGGGGCAGAACTCGGTTCCAGCTGCTCTCTCCCATAAAGAACTCCACCACCTCACCTTCTGACCTCTTTCCTAAAAAACCATCCGTGCTGGCATTCCAGCCACATGAGCTCTCCCCCCACATATCTGTAACTGCAGTGAGATCCCAGCCCTGTGACCACACGCAGATCTCTAGTTCTTCCCATGTGCCTTGGGGTGCATCATCTCAGGGAGGTGATGGAGCATGTGGGCTCCCCTGGAGCGGTGCACCCCCTTACCCAGCCTGTGTCTGCCCAGTCTGGCTACACAGAGCCCATGGGAGACCACGCTGAAAGCTTTGCTGAAGCGGAGGTTCTCCGCTCAGCCACACGGCCAGTTCTCTCTCCTCACAAGGCATTGGGGTGGGTTGATGTGATGTGCCCTCCGTAAATCCCTGGCTGTTCCCTTCTCATCCTTCAGGTGCTCGCCAGCGATTGCCCAGAGGATTTGCTCCGTCAGCTTCCCAGGGACAGAGCTGACTTTGGGCAGGCTGTAGTTCACCATGCCCTCTTTCTTGCTCAGCTCAAGTTGTGTGTGATAGAACCATAGAATCAATCATCTAAGTTGGAAGGGACCTTCAAGATCATCTAGTCCAACCATCAACTTAGCTCTGACAAAAAATACATCACTAAACCATGCCCCCCAGCACCACATCTTTTCTCCCACTCATCAGGAACCTCATGATTGCTTTGAGCTTCTGAAGAGGTCAGGGAGGAGCCTTGCCCTGGCATCCACCAGCTCCCTCAGCATCTTCAAGTGCTGCTCACATGGTCCTGGTGGCTTCTGTGTGTGCCCCAAGCTGATATTCCTTTAGGATGGGTGACACCTCACCACTGCAGACTTTGCTGCTTTGATCAGGGACTTGGGAGACTTGAGGTCAAACCCCAGCAATAACAACTTACTTAAAGGTGGCCTTGAGCTCCTCAGCTGCTTGGTGTCTGTGATCACTCGGACCTGAGAGGTTTGAGGGCCTCACTGGCCAGCACCTCCTGGAGCTGCACAGGGTGGAAGCCATGGTGAGTCACCCTCTCTGCTTAGATAGAATGTGCTTCTGTTTCGCTTCTGGAAAACCACTGCACTTAATAAATTCCACCATTTCAATACATTTTGCTCTCCTCCTCATTCCGGCTCAGCTCAGCCCCACTATGACCTGACAGATACGGTGGGGCTTTCCAGAGGTGCCAGCTCAGGGATGTCGAAACCTGCCCCATCCGCCCAGCGCTGCCCCGGGAGACCTCAGGGTCCCCCCGTGGGAGGGCTCTGGTGCTTCCTGCGAGCTGCTGGCAGCTGCCAAACCCACTTTCGATTTCATTTTTCTCCGTGCTGGTAAGCGTACGGCTCCACCCGTGGCACCAGAAGCCCGTGTGGTGCAGGGGCTTTGAGTCTGAGCCGCGGCTGCCCAGGCTGGACCATTAACAGCCGTGTGGGAAAGGCAGGCGGTGGCCAGTCTCACAGCTCAACTCCGGTGAGTGCAGCAAGAGGAGCGATGGAGGAGCAGGGAGGGCCGGCATCATTCTAGAAGCAGGGTGGCCAGCTGGGCTCCACCTTGCCTAGCCCATGTGGGCACAGGGGGCAGCCCCAAAGTGGCCCGGGCAGCACGCCAGGGAGCTGTACCCTGGCAGAGGAAGGGAGGGCTCTGCTGCAGGCTCTGGGGTGCTCAGCCAGTGCAGGATGTGCAGGGTTGTCCCCCTTCTCCGCTCCCCGCAGCGCTGCTGGGGGTGCTGGGGCCAATAATTGCTGCAGCAGTTGTCCTCTCTGCTGCAGATGTCTCAGGAATCGTGGCAGCCGAGCCACACCACCGCCCTGCTCATCCCCAGGGCCCGGGGAGGGCGAGCGCAGGTTGCCACCTTCCTGCTGCTGGCCCTGTGTGCCACGGCGCTGTACCTGGCCGGGGAGCCCCTCCTGCTTGCCGCCCGCAGCCTCACCTTCCACTTCGTGGTCCTGGAGATCAGGGCCCTGCTCAAGGGCATCTGCTTCCTGGCCGAGGAGATCTTCCACCTCCAATCCAGGTGAGCCATCTCCCGGGCTCTTGGGACCACCCTGGGGACAAGGGCAGAGCAGTCTCCAGGGGCTGGGGGGGGATCTACTCCCACTCTGTGCCAATGCTCTCCATTACCCTCCTGTCTCTTCCATCCTCTTCCTCCCTCTCCTGCCTGCCCAGATCTACCGACCACGTGCTCTCCCCTCTGTAGTCACTCCCTAGCGTTCCCATCTCAGTCCCCAGCCTCTCCCCACCACCCTGTGCTGAAGGGCATGGGGCTGTTGGAGGTGGTCCTCCCTTGCTGTCCAGGGCGACATGGCGTCTGCTCTGAGACCCATGGGTGCAGTGAGGCAGCCAAGCCCTTTCCCGGCTGGGGGCACCCTGGGTGTGCTGAGCAGGGTCCCATGGGGCTGCTCGGCTCCTCATGGCTCGGGGAGGCCAATGGCACTGGCAGGGAGGTGGGAGCATTCCCTGACCAGCGCCCCATGGGCTGTAGATGGGGATGGCAGGCGGGTGGTCACCAGCCTGTCCCCTGTCTCTTGTCTCTCCCACTCAGGTACCGGGGCAGCTTCTGGAGGGCACTGAGCGCCTGCTTCTCCCTGCACTGGCACGGGCCCATGCTGCTCGTCTGCGGCTCAGCCTATGTGGCTCTTCTCCACAGAGATGGGCAGCCACTTGGCCTCCACCTCGGCCTGGCCAGCCTGTGCGAGCTCCTCATCCTTGCTCTGGGGCTCCAGGTAGGGCACCAACACCTCTAGCCCAGCCACCTTCCTGGGGAACATCTCAGCTGTGAGCAGCCATGGGGACACCTGGCCCAGCTCTGCGTGCCCCCGGCCACGTACAGCTCCACAGTGGGAGGAATGCTCTCGTTTGGCTCAGCTCCGAGAAGCTCATCTCCTCATCCCCACGCGCACCAGCGGGAGGGACAGGCTGCCTTTTAATGAGCACAGAGCCCCGGGGTGCTGGCAGCACCCACAGCCCTGCTGACACACAAATAAAACAGGGTTTTTTTAAATCTGTCAGTCAAGCTGGTGCTTGAGGGGAGAGAGGAGCCTGAGTGGTCTCCAAAGGGTTAATTAGCCAAGCTCCAGGTACCTCTGCTGCACTGGGAGGGTTCTGCTGTCCCCCAGCAGAGCTGGAAGGGGAGAGGGGTCACAAAGGTGCTTTGGGGAGGGCAGTCGTCAGGTGCCTGTGGGGACTCAACACCCATTTCCACCTGAATGAACACACAGAGCTTGCAGGGCCCACTGGTGGCCCTGGAAATCCCACCATCAGGTGCTGGGATGTGTCTTCCCACATGCTGGAAGCATTGGGACATGCAATCCCCATGGAGGGGGCAGCCAAAAACGCCTGGCTCACCCCAGCACCAGCCTCATCTGCAGGGGCTGTGTGGGCTACCAAGGGCTCTTGGCCCTGTGGCCCGAGGTGGCGGTGGAAGGGGGCAGCAGGGCTGCTGGCTCTCCAGATCTCTTTGGAGAGGGCGGTTGGTCTCCAGCCCCTGGAGAGAACCGAGGGCTGAAGAAGAGCCCGGGAGGCTGCTTTCATCACTGCCTGTCTGTCTGACCTTCCCTCCACAGAAGCCCTCAGCGGTGGAAATGTCTGAAATGTCTGAGAGGTCCAAGCAGAACGTCGCTTATGGGCTTGCCTGGTCTTATTACGTTGGGTACCTAAAAATAGTCCTGCCACGTACGTAGCTGTTTCCCTGCATTATCCTGCCTACGGATAGAAATAGCTCCTAATAATGATCCTCCCACTTTTACAGTGTTAGCAGGGAAACAGTAGAAGGCAACTGTACTCACACCAGGCACCTCTGCCCGACGCTCTCTTCCACCAGGGGTGAAGAAGGCGATGGAGGAATTCAGCAGAGCCAATCCCAATGTGCCAGCCTACAGGGAGACCTGGAAGCTCCATGTCTTGGTCCCTCTGAACTGTGACATCTATGACGACCTGGAGAAAGCTGACAGCAACATCCAGTACCTGACAGACCTCAGTGAAACCACCCTGACTCGAGCTGGGACCAAAAAAAGGGTCTACAAGCACAGCCTCTATATGATCAGGGATGAAGACAAGGTAAAGGTGAAGTGGGGAGAGCAGTCAGCATGCATCAGCCCAAAGATGGGCTCAGATCCTAGTCCAGAAGTGGCCAAAAGGGCCAGGGCAGGACAGTGATCCCCTCCAGGTTTCAGCAGGTTTCTGCAAGATGGAGAGGTCCTGTCCATGCCAGCCACCTGCACACCTTCCTCATGCCTGTCTCCTCCCAGGCTCAGCCCTTACAGGGATGTTGGGCTCCACTTAACCCCCTCCTAGAGTTGATTTAAATCTGAAAAACAGCAGAAAACTGAGCAGAAAAATGCAGATACAGGGTCCAGGGCACCATTTCCCATGGGATGAATGAATATTTCCTTTTGCTGTGAAGAGGTGCTTGAAAACGTTTCTGTGAGTCATTATATAAATTTGACTCTCTCCCCCCAGTCACCTCTGGGCTGATGAGACCTAAATCCCTCCGTTTCACATCGCATTCATCTCCATCCATATCTCCAGACAGATGGGCCTCTGCCCCTGCAGCCTTGGAAGAGGGAACCCATTGGTCCTGCTGACACAGCCGTGGACGGAGGTGTTGGTGGAGCAATGCTCCTCACCTGGGTCTCCCTAACTTGCCCTTTGATGACGGCTGAGCACTGAGCTGCAGCTTTTAAAGCCCTTTCTGCAGGGACTCCAGAGCCTCTTTCCTGGCCCTGCTCCTGGGGAAGTACAGTCAGTGGCCGGGTTTTTCCTGCTACGATGCTGCGTTTCATCTGCTGAGTCACTCGGCACCGAGTGAGCTCCAGCAGCTCTGCAGCCTGGACCTGTCCTGACCCGCTGCGTGTTTTCAGTAAAATCTGTCCCTGCGCTGGCTGCCCCGTGGCGGGTGAGCCCATGCACGCTGGCGATGCCAGCTCCCATCCTTGGCACCTTCTCCCTGGGGCTGGTAGCTCTTCCTGCTACACTGCCTTTACCAGGGAGCCCGCCCCTCTTCCTTTCGGTGTACTTCATTAAACTTTCCAGTTTGGCCAGTATAAGACTTACTGGTTAACCCTGCTCCTTCCTGGAATTTTTATGCCTTTAACAAATGTCTCCTCGTTTGTTTGCTCAGACTCTTTCTGACTGTGCATTCACCTTCCCAGCCGTTATCCTCCTCGATTCTCCTGCTCTCCATTACGATGCTCATCACCTCCCCTCCTCTAGCACAAAAGTCACCAGGAAGGGGCATCTCCACAAAGGACCAAAATTCATGGGGAAAACCGCTCCCCAGGCCGTGGCTGGGGAGTGCTGCCAAAGCCGGTGGCTGCACCCTGGGGTCCTGCAAGAAGGAGGGAGGGAGCTTCCCGAGCCCACCCCACACATGGGGCATGGCCGTGCCCACCTTCCTGAGAGGGGAGTCACTCAACACAGGGCAGTGAACCTATCACAGGGGTCCCGTGCAGGGCAGGCCATGGCGCTGCAGAGGGGTCTTAGGGCTCAGCACCAGCGTACCCCGGCAGCCCTTTGCCAGATGCTTGGTCCTCCTGCCCCCACTTCTTTTTCTTCCATCCTCGCAGCTCTGGCCCTGCGCAGTGGAGTATGCCACCCCACTGCAGTCCCTCTACGCCATGTCCCAGGATGAGTGTGCTGCCTTCAGCCGGGAGGACCGCCTGGAGCAGGCCAAGCTTTTCTACAGGACATTGGAGGAGATCCTAAAAGGTTCCAAGGAGTGTGCGGGTACCTACCGGCTCATTGCGTACCAGGGTGAGTGAAGAAGGGAGGAGGGTGCTCAGCACCGCAGCTCCACTCCCCCCGCTATGGAGTGACCTCGGATTGGGGCAAAGAAGGGGAAGGAGGGAAGGATTTATGGAGCGCTTGGCTGATATGCCCACTCACATGGGCACGGGGGTCCCTGTCCTGCTGCTTCCCTACACAGACTTCTTACCATGGGTCTCAGAGCAGTGGGGGTGATGCTGGCAGAGCTGGACCCCATTGAAGTCCCCAGAGGCACCCACAGAACCACAGAATCACAGAATTGTTGGGGTTGGAAGGGACCTTCAGAGATTCTCTAGTCCAACCCCATGCCAGAGCAGGGTCACCCAGAGCAGTTGGACAGGGAAGCGTCCAAGTGGGTTTGGAATCTCTCCAGAGAAGGAGAGCCCACACACTCTCTGAGCAGCCTCTTCCAGGGCTCTGTCACCCTCACAGGAAAGACGTTTCTCCACATGTTCAGACAGAATTTCCCATGTCCCAGTTTGTGCCCGTCGCCCTGTGTCCTGTCCCTGGGCACCACTGAGAAGAGTCTGGCCCCATCCTTTAGCCCTCCACCCACTTTAGCTCAGCAACGATGAGATCCCCTCTCAGTCTGCTCTTCTCCAGCTCAACAGCCCCAGGTCCCCCAGCCTTTCCTCAGCAGAGAGATGCTCCAGTCTCTCATCATCTTCGTGGCCTCTGCTGTCCCCTCTCCAGCAGTTCCCTGTCCTTCTGGAAGTGGGGGAGTCGAGAACTGGTCCCAGTGCTCCAGATGTGGCCTCCCCAGGGCAGAGCAGAGGGGCAGGATGACCTCCCTCCACCCATTGGCCATGCTCTTTTGAATACTCTCCAGGAGACCATTGGCCTTCTTGGCCACCAGGGCACATTGCTGCTCCCGGCCAACTTGTTGTCCACGAGGACTCAGGTCTTTCCCACAGAGCTGCTCTCCAGCAGGTCAGCTCCTAATCTGTACTGGTGTATGGGATTGTTCCTCACCAGGTGCAGGACCTGAGACAAGAAATCTGTTGTGACAGCAAGAAAGCTCCCTCAAGGATTAAGTACAACTAGCAGGTCTCCAGGCAAAGGAGCAGCTTCCTTCCCTAATGGTGTTCCTGGGAAAAATGGCTGGGGCTGTCAAGCCCTCCCCAGCACTGGGACGGTATTGGGGTGTGCTGGCTCAGTGGTGTTCCTCCTGTCAGGGGACGAGCAGAGCCTGGCTGTCTCTTCTTCTTCTAAATTTCCCTTCTCCTCGCCTCTGCCGGAGCAGCAGGGCTTGAAAACAGCTTGCTGCTTCTTGCTGAAATGAATCTCATTGTTTTTCAGAGGAAATGCAGCGCTCTCCCTGATGGGGAGAAACATTTCTATCCAACGAGGTTGTTCCCATCACAACAAGCACTGCTGGGAAACCAGCACATAGTCCCTGTATTTACCTCTCCTTCCTGCACTTTGTGATATATTGTCTTTCTTCTGGCATCCTGGAAGGGAAAAGTAAGAACCATATTTTGACTTCTCAGGAAGTTCTCCATATTTTGGGCCATCTCCCAGAGACCCTGCTCTGCTCCCTGCCCAGAGCCCTGTCTCAGGCCAGATCAGTGAGGTGGGTTTTGTCTTTCTCCTGTTGCAGAGTTGGGCGAAGCAGGGACCCACTCCTTGTCCAGAGAGATCCTCTGGCACCTGCGGGAGCAGCGTCAGGAGTACGCCGTGTACGAGGAGAACCAGCCACAAAATCCATCCACGACCTTCAGCTCAACCGAGCTCAACCTCCAGATAAGTGCCTCAGACCTGCCGCTGCCTCTGCGAAGCGATGGCTTCTAAAGTGCCAGCACTGCCCAGCCCCTCACAGCGGCCTCGGGGCTCCGCTCCCCCTTCCCCAAGCCCTCTACAGCAAGTGCTGCCCGTGGTAGCGATCCTCAACTCCTGCAGGAACTGCACACCAAAACCTCCTGTGCACTGTGTTTACTGGGAACAGCTGACTCAAACCACAGTCCCATGACATACTTCCCATTTTCTTTGTTGTACGTATCTCATATATGAATATAGGGGTGTTTGGTGGTTTTTTCCATCTGCTTTGATTCATATCATATAAAGCATTTTCCTCTGGAGTAAGTTGCATTATCCTGAATCTTGGGCATGATGTCTGCCTGTGGACATCTTGTGGTGTTGCTTTGGAAATCCCAGCCGTGAGCGTGTAAGTGTGCGCTGGGTCCAACACGTCCAGGATGGCCTGGCTAATCCAATGGCTTCTGCAGGGACAGGGAGTATGCGCAGGACTTCCAGGGCACCCTCCAGCCTGACGGACCCACCATGCAGTCACACATGAGCATTCTCACTTTCAAACCACTCGGGATGCGACGGTGGAGGAAAAGGCGGTCAGGCGTAGGGAGCTCTGACATTCGGTAGCCCCACGGTGTGGGAAACCTCCCTGACTTTGCTCTATCCGGTAATTTCATGCCGAGAGCCATCTGCAGTGCCTGCTGACCTCCTTCGGACCCACGTTCCACCCAAGCACCCTGTAGAAGTGTTTCTCCAGCACCAAAGGATGTGCCAGACCCCCTGGAGCTGTGGGAAAGGGGCAGGGTGCAGTCACGGGGCAATTTGCATGGGGGTTTTTGGTACAAGACATTACATATCTGCTCAGCCCTCCATGCCTGTTGGGGGGTACCCCCAACAAGCCCAGCAAGCTGGGTCCTCCCAGCCTACTGGGGTTCCATACGGTTGGGCAGAAGCAGGGCAGAGGACATGCACGGCTCTGAGACAGATGATTTTTTGGTTCTGCCCATCTAGATGCTCCTCCAGGATCTGCCTGGAGATGTCTAGCCTGAAAAAGTTGCTGTAGCCATGCCAGCCCCAATGACTGGGCACCCCACATAAGGCCACACTTGCCTTAGAGCCCCAGCTTGTGAGGGATGGAGCCTGCTCCCAAGGGACTGCCAGGGCCTGGCAAGCAGCTGAGAAATAGTCCCCATGGTGGGAAGCTGGGAAGGCAGCAAAGTCCCAAAGGTGCCCTGCATGACCAGAGCTGGCCATGGGGCAGGGAAGCCAGACAGTCCCTCAGGCAACCGAGTGTGAGTGACACAGCATGGCCAGACCTGTGTGCCACAGGGCAGAATGGTCGCCTCAGAGATCATGGCAGAGCTTTGCTGGGGTGCAGCTTGGCAAGGCCACAGAGCAGGGGCCAGAGCTCTGCACTCACTGGTCTGTGCCTCAGTCTCCCCTTTTGCCAAGAGCTGAAGGAGGATTGGCTGGCCAGTTCTGCCCCGGGAGGGAAAGGGAGGCAGGAGGCAACTCAGTTGTCTCGTTGCCCTCTGATGTTGCAGCACCCCTCTGTGGATGTGATCCCTTTAGTGCCTCTCAACTCCCAAGGCTTTGGCAAAAGAATTGAGGCTGCTTGAGAGCTCCCATTTGCCCTCAGCCCGAACTTCCAGCACTTAGTCCCCGCCACAGCTGTGGCCACCCCCAAGAAAACTGTGGAGTCCAGGGACCCAGAAGAGGTGACCTGGCCACGCAGTTGAGGATGGCAATGAGATTCCTGTGCCTGGTCCCCTCTGCTCACAGCTTCCTGGGTGAGCCAGGCACACAAAAGTCCCAAGGTGCTGCCACCTCTGTGGACACCAGTGATTCTCCAGCTAAGCCAGCCTTCCTGCTGCTATTTTTCCAGTGTGGTTAGGACCCCTCAAGTCCTCTCTGGACCTGGTCGTCTATGGTCTGGTGCCAAGTACTCAATCTCTTTAACAGCAGTCTCAGGCTCCTCACAGAGCCATGGCTGCCCAGCCTCATCATGTCTTTGCTACGTGGCTCCTGCCAGCAGCACCTTCCAGGAGCCCAGTTTCCACCAGTCTGAGCGTGCACAGCCTGTGCAAGGGCCGCGACGCACTGCAAGGGTAGAAAAAACAGCCAAGAGCACAGAGCCAGCCACAGCTGCTGGGATCACGGGTACTGAGTTTCTTTGTCACTGCCAGGCCAAGGCAACAGTGTTTGTGGCTGTGCAGGCCCACCCAGGACAGACAGACTGGGAAAGGCTGGGTGGGCACAGCTGACATGACTTCAAAGCTTCAGCTTTGTTTCCTACAGAAAGAGCTCACTGGGCTCATCTCAGAAGCATGGCCACACCACCCAGGGTTCCCCTGCAAGTGGAAGGAGAAAAAACTGGCTGGACTATTTTGAACAGATGGATGAAAGCTTGGATGATTGCGACTTCTGCTGGGAAAAAGGCAGCCTGGAAAACCCTTGTGCTGCAGTCAGCCACCACCAGCCACCAGCAGCTCAGCCACATGAAACCTACAGAGCCGAGCACTTTACAGATGCCCAAAGAGACCCAGACCAAGGCACAGAGACTCTGTAACTCAGCTCCTTGACCACCCTTTGAAGGCTCTGGGACTCAAAAGGGCTCTAGGACCTGCTCAAGCTCCTGTGCAACAAGCCCAGGGGCAGTAAGTGCCTGGACATCCTTTCCCTCATGCAGTGCCAGTGTGGCAAGGCGCCAGGGATGCCTGCGAGCCCTCCGAGCCCTGTAGGGCAGTGTTTGCTGGCCCTCGCAGGCTGGTGGACTCTCCTGGCCTGGATTTATACTGTGCTGAGATCTTCTTCTCTGAGTAAAGAGGAATCGGCTACAACTTATTCCTCGGCCACCTAAAGCCTCTCACGAAACAGCTCCAGCTGGTTCTCCCAACCTTCCCTTCCCGGGGTAGAGCCACTCTTGCCTGGCAGCTGCCTCTCAGCAAAGCACCCCAGGTGAATAACAGGGCTCCATCTTTCATGCACGTGGGAGAGCATGGCAGGAGAGATGCTGCTCCTTGGCTCCAGCCCAGTGAGCTTACAAAGGAGATCCGACCGCACGTTGGTCCTGCTGGGACTGGGAATTGGAAGCCATTTCAGGATTCAGTAAAGCCTTAATCTGCAGCCTAATCTCTGGGTACTGCATCTGTGCAAAAGACAAAACGACAGATGAAAGGGCTGTTAAGGGAGGGTTTGTGACAGCAGAAGCCACTGCAAAGAGCTGGCTCCTCTTGGCCTGCTGGTTTGCAGAGGTGTCAGGGGTCTTTGTCAAGGCCTCCAGGATGTGTGAAGTGCTTGGTGCTGCTCTGGCTGGAGAGGTGGGAGCAGGCAAGGGACCTCCTGTTCATCATAGGAGACATCTCCCCCTGGGTGCATGGAGCAGAGTGCTGTACCCAAGGGGTCCGGCCATGCGGATTACTCATGGAGGGGCTCGGTGCAGCAGTGAGAGGTGGCTGGCACTGCTCTTGCCCTACTTCTTCCTCTCTCTGCTGCTTCTCCAGTTGGTGAGGATGTGTGGGATGAGGAGCTGAGCTCCCCAGCCAGCTCTGCAGTGGGTCCCAGGCATCCAAGCCTCAAAGAGCTAAAGACCAAACCAGTCACAGCCCACCAGCCCCACCAGCAGCAGGGTGGTCTTGCTGATCCCAACCCACAGAATGCTCCATAGCCTCAGAAGCTCTTCCCTGCCCTCATGATGAAGGAGAGGCCATATGGAGAGACCCACAGCTGAGCCCCAGCGAGCAGCAATGCCACACCACCTCAGCAAGGTGAGCTGAGCCGTCCCAAGGTCCACCACCATCCAGCAACAATGAGGCAGGTCCAAGGGGGAGCAGGGAGGCAGGTTCACAGCAAGGGTCCAGATGAGAAATGCACGGAGCCAGGCAGAGCACAGCTGCACCCTCCCTCCAGCCAGGGCTGAGCATGGATGCGGCAAATACGAGGCTTCTCGCAGCTCTTTCTCACATCTTAGCTGGTTTCCCATCAGGTTTCGCCAGTGCCATTTGGGTGTAAATAAGCCCATTTCCTGTTGGTTTGCACCCTCTGAGTTAGCCAGGTCAGCAGCCCTTTCTGAGGCAGACTTTGGTCTTTCCTCCTTGTGGATGACCAGAAATCTCTATTAACTGCCTGCAGTGATCCATCCGAATCCGTCCCGCTCCATACAGCAAGGAGGGAGATTGTTTTTTTAACCCCAGGGTAGCTGATAGGTGAGTTGTCTCAAAGATCCATTGCAGAGCAGGTACTTTACCATGAACTTAGAAAAACTGATCTTCATTTTTTCTGCAAGAGATGCAAGTGTCTGTTACAACAGTGTCTTTACTACCACTCTCGTACACCTTCTCCTTTACCTGGGAGGAAAAGCCCTCAGTGCAGACTGACCTGCCACTTGCATGAACTCAGCAAGTGTCTGGGACAGAGGGAGGGGGAGGACGGAGGCAGAGTGCTCCCGAGTTCTTGCCTTTTCATTTGGGAATGATTAATTTAGGATTAAGTTTTATGGAGGTTGCATTCCCCTTATTGCCTAAAATCTCTCTGGACTCTGAATAGTTTATACTCAGGAGGGATGTGTGTATGAAAGATCACTGTACTGGGAAAGTCCCGGGAATTTTCAGCATGACTCCAGCTACGTGGACCAATATTTAAAGAAGGGGATGGAGCTGAAAGTTGCCTTGTTCTTGCTAGGTTCAGGACGAGAAGTGCTTTGGAGGCTGCAGTTTGCTGAGAGCAGCACAGCACCTGCCAGGAGCTGCCTTTCCCAGATGTCCTTTCAGAGTTTTTTTTTTTAACTTTTACCTCTTTGCATGTAACTCCCAGCTGATGCTGACATCTTTGTGACTCTGGGTTTAAGGAAAGAGAGTTCCTCTGCTTCTGTTTGACTGCTGGGTTTGGGGGTTGAGAGGTCAGGGTCTGTGTGACCCTCAAGAGGCCATCTCTGTAAATGACAGTAGTATCAGCTACCATCATTCAGCTCAGTGCTAAATAATTTCAAGAACAATTATTGGTAATTAAAAGATGCCCTGTGGCATCCAGATTCCTGGCTTCCAGCTTCTTTAAATGGCACCCAAAAAAAAGTGCTGGAACTTCAGCAGAGAATTTTCCCTGCTGTTTTTACTCACTTGCTTTGGAGAAACAGGAATGGTCTCATCCCTCTTTTGGCAAATGTTTGCTTGGTGTGAGAGGACAGGGTTCCCTTCTTAAGCTGCCTGTCCCCAGGGAAGAGGCACCAGTCTGTCATTGCCGCTTGACCCTAGCAAACCTGGTCACCCAGCTGGGCTCCAGCTCATATGAAAGATAGTGAACTGTCATCTTTATTGCAGGTACCTGCTTGTTTTAACTGTTCAGTTTCCACTTTCAATGTGTCATGACTGAAGATACCAAATCCCCTGAAAGAGGCGGTGGTGCAGAGCTGCGGTTCAACCTACACTACACTACACAGGACTTGCATTCCAAGGAAGAAACTGTTGCTCATGTGGCAGATGCTCCTGGGAAGGAGAATCAGAGCAGCATCACACGTGGCCATAGCATCCAGTTTACTGTGCCTCCATGGTCCCCTGCTCTGGGTGTTCTCTGTGAGAGATACAATGGTTTGGGAGCAGGAAACATCATCCAGCTCTTCAGGGAAATCTTGTTGAAAATCTCATCCATTTTCTTGCTAATCTATGATGGACGTTGGCACCTCAGACTTCTGCTTCTGCTCTACCAACGAACAGCAAGAAAATTTCAAGTTGTTCATCACTAACAAAATGTGGCTCTTACTGCAAACTGGTTCCTTCAGTCTGGTGTCTCTTCTTGGCTGCCTTTATACAGTGACTGTATTGAAGTCCTCTCAAACATGTCTAGGTACCAGTTCCTTTGCATCCAGCATCTCTTACAGTTTGAGCGTACATCACAGAGAGACAGCCTTTGCACAGTTTCTTTAGCCCCAAGACTGTAAAGAAGTCACTGCCTCATTCAAAATCAGAAAAAAAATTCCATTGTGGTGGAAACTGGCGTCGATCTGTACAAATGGCTGTACAAAATGCTTTGCAGTCATCATTATCAGCAGCTTAAGGAAAGACTTGTGGCTTAGAAGAAGAAGGAGGAGAAAAGATGCTGCATTCCTTGCTCGTGGCAATCCTCGCGCTTACTCATGTGTGAATCCCAGCAGTTGATCTGGACACTGTTTTTTTCCCTCTTGCTCTTCCCATCTGTGCTTGTGGGACCTTGTCCCCACAAAGTCTATTCTTAAAGACTCTTCTTACAATGCTGGGTAGCAATGGGGTCATGGAAAATGTGTTGAGATTTCTCTTTTTTTGCTCCCATTCCTGGTGATTACTCTCTGCTGAGGTCTTATGCCAATTATACACCTTGGCTGTAACCTTTCTTCCTAATGGAAAAGCCAGAGTCAATTTTGACTCTTTAAAAATTTTATGCAGAGGTTTAAATATAAATATTGGCATTATCAAAACAGACCTTCTAGAAGACCTGACCTATTGCAAGGCCCCTTCTGATGCTGAGAGGCAGGATTTCTTCTCAGCATTGTTTGTGCTTCACTCCTGGGAGCTACAAACTCTTCCTGAAACTTGGGCCCAGAAACCTTTGGGCAGAAACTTTCTGATTATTTGACAATTATGGAGCCTTGCAAATGCAGGATACTTCTGTATCGGGGGCACAGAGGCAGAAGCCACCAAAGGTAACTATTTCTGAAGTTTGTCAATAGTGAAAAAGATCGCCCAGGACTTACTTTTAAAAAAGTCCCCTCAAACATGTCTAGGTATCAATTCCTTTGTATCCAGCATCATTCGTTTGTGGGTACAAACTTTTACCCATGTACTTCCTAAAGAGCAGGTGAGTTTGGTACAGAGGAAAGAACTCTGTGCGTGAAGATGCGTTACAACCAGCTTGTGCAGTGGAGGTCCCTTTGTGAGGCTGAAATAAAACAAGTTTTTGACCGAGAGGTGTGTGTGCCAGCAAAGAGGGTGATATGCTCTGATGGAGAGAAACATACAAGTCGTCTGCTGCAGAGAAATGCTTGGGAGGCTGGCGCTGGATGGATCCTTCCATGCAGGAACAGCTGCAAGAGATGAGCAGCAATGGCTGTTCAGTGATGCCACGCTGCCCTCAAGTGTTGCTTTTTAGCAATATCCAAATTTTCAAAGTCAGCCTCCACTAATTTACACTTTTCAAATTTTGTGGTTGTGCACCCTTGCAATCACACTGGTATTTTTTTTCCACCTTTCACATTGCCTGACGGTCCAGAAGCCTTCACAGGGCTGTCCTGATGCTTTTTCACGTTGCCTGCTTTAGTACACAGCTGTGCACTAAAACTCTGCAAATTCACACTTTTCAGTCCTCGACCTTTAAGTCCTGGTGTAGCATCCATGGGGGTAACATACATGTAGAATTCAACATCCCGATTTTTAATTAAATGGTCAGCCAAGCATCTGAAACGTTAATTTCTCACAATTCTTCAGTCTTCCTTAGAGTTCCTTAGTGCCTGTTTCCCAATTGAAAGTGCTGCAATTTGTGTTTCACTGCACCTTCAACAGATATATTAGATTGAACATGGTCCCCGGCACGACTGTGCAATGCTTAAGTCTCACAGAAACATGTTAAAAGCCCTGAGAAGGGAAGAATGGTTATTTCTGGGTGCCAGTCTGGGGTCACAGGTGGCTATGGGGTCCCACACAGAGTCCCTTCTTGTGGCAGCACTTTACTAAGCCAGAGAGAACTGCCAGCTCTAGCCCCTAGATCGTAACTCCAAGGTGTTAGTTTTAGGGAGTCATTTTTGTTCTCTACTCATCAGTTCTGTTCTGGCCTCTGGTGCTGGGCTCTGCAGTAAGAGCAGGAGCCAGCTGCTGCCATCACAGCTGAGCGTCCCCCCAGACTGGCACAAAGCTGTTTGGGGCAGGAGTCACCTGGCTAACCGTGGCTACTCGGATGCAGAGAGGACTCCCTGAACCACCCTGAGCAAAACAGTGCCAACATCTGAGCTGTTTCAGACACCGAGGAATGAGTCTGCACAAACACATCCTGCTCATCAAAGGGAGAGGAAGAGGAGTTAATTAGGTAGGGACATGTTTTGTCTCTTTTTCCTGCATCTGATACTGCCCCTGGGCTGGACACAGCCTCCTGAGGCCAGACACCATTCTCTCTGCCCTGAAATTAGCAGCAAGGAGAGCAAGTGGAGGGGGGCTGCTTCCACCCTTGGCTGTTGGGAAAAGGATGGCTGGCTTGGCACTACAGCCCAGGGCAGGAGGGACCTCAAGCCACAGGGAGAGGCACCACACTTGGGACCAAACACATCCTGCCACTTGTGCCTGACACCAGCCACGGGACCAGCCACCAGCCACCAGGCCCACACCAGCACCTAGGGACGAGCACTGGCCACCAGAGTGGGAGCAGGGATGGGACTTGGACTCAAGCCCTTAATATTTTGGTATGGATCCCGATGCTGGAAGCTGCTTTTTACCCTTTTGTGCTCTACACCTCTCGAGGAACTGCATGAGCATACATTCATCCACACACAGCTCTTCACTAATACCCTGCAAACAATGACCCCCAGGGACTGCACACCCTCTCTGGCCCAGGCTGCAGGGACAGCACACTCCTCCTGGCCACCACATGGGGTGAGTCCCTCCCTCACCTGCGCTGTTGGTACAAGGACTGCACACACACCAACAACTGTCTGCCAGTTTCAGGAGGTCACTTTTGGTGGCCCTTGGCTTTTCTCTGTGTCCTGGATTGAGCGACACAGGACCAACTTCTCTTTAGTGCCTGGGAGAATTCCACTTTTAGAAGACTCTAGTGTCTGAATTAGTGAAAATATTTACTTTATAGCCAGCCAGGCTCTGTTGGATTCAAGGTCTCAGTGTTTTCGAACCTTGCCAGGTGTGGGGACGAGAAGGAGCGAGACCAGGGCACTTGACTCCAAGCTGCTAACAGGATTACTTCATACCATGAATGGCACTTTCAATATAAAGTAGAAAGTCTGCTGAGGAGTTTCTCTCTCCCTTGATGGTGGTGGGTGCAGAGAACTCCTTGCCCCAGTGCTGGAGCCCTGAGCCCTTTCCTTCCTCCTGAATCTGCAGCGCTCGTGGTGTCCCACATTGGTTGTCCCTGATGGAAGTACACAGCCTCCCACTGGGCAATGTGGGCCGTGTATAATTCTTGTGTATCTTCTATTAGTATAGGGATTAATACTGGTTCTTTTTATTATTGTTAATTATTTAGTCTTATGCTATTAAATGTATTTCTATTTCAACCCTCAGGTTTCCGCGTTTTCTCCAATTTCCCTTCCAAGGTGGGGAGGGGTCATTGGGTGATAGAACTGTTATCTAAATGACAATAAATTGTTTTCTCAAACTGTAACACTCTGATGGCCCAGAGTGCCCAGAGGCACTGCAGCACATGCAGATGGAGAGAGGTCCCCAATTTTGTAGCTTCCTAGAACTCCCCTCTGAGGACATGCTACAGTGGTACAAACTCCCTTTTACCTGCAAGTAAAGGGATAAAGTCAGAGAAGCAGAGGGCAACAGTATATGTGGCCACTTCAACATTGCAGCCAAACCAGCACCATGGCAGCACCTCCTGGGACAGAGACAAGGGGGCTGCGGAGTACTGAGCTCCAACTAATGCTCTGCCAAACCCTGGTAAGCCAGATGGACACCTCCCTGCCAGGCCAGGGATGGGGGAATGCCCCCGGTGCTGCCCAGAGTGGATACTGGGCTGATCCTCATTCGCAACAGCAACCACCCTATAAAGAGATCCCTTTACACAGGCACAGGGATATGCACCCATCCTGGGTATGAGGTATCCCTGTCTACAGCAGGGGGTTGCAACTAGTTCATCTTTAAGGTCTCTTCTAACCTAAACCATTCTATAAACCCACCCTGTGCTTAAGGGCCCTGTGCCCTCGCCATCTCAGGGCAGTGATCAAACACACACGCCCAGAAGCTGCCCTGAGGGCCACGGGCACAGCAGCCACAGCCCCATCCAGGCCCGTCGAGGCCCTTCCCTCCCACACAGAGGCCAAACAGCTCCTCTCAGGGTCTCCTTCCCCAGCACCAGCCACCGCTCCCCAGACCCCGGGACCCCGCCAGCAGCTGCCGGCGCTACGCTGCAGCATCCTTCACCTCCACAACCGGGGTAGGGTCGGCCCTCAGAGGGGAGGCGACGTCCCCTCCATCATGGCGGCGCCCACCGAACCCCCGCCTCAAGATGGCGCCGGGCGGGCGAACGGCGGGGAGGAGGTGGGAGGGGCGCGCGACGGCATCACGTGCGCCCCCGCGGGCCAATCATCGGCAGGCGGTGCCTGCGCGGTGGGCGGTGCCTGCGCTAAGATGGCGGACGATAAGGTGAGCGGGGCGGGCAGGGTTCGGATGGGTCTGGCGGGCGGGGCGGGACTGGGGCTGAGGGACTCGCCAATTTTGTCCTATCCTTTGTTCGCGGCCGCTGCTGGGCATCATCCTACGTGTCTTCTCCAGGACCCGCTGCCCAAGCTGAAGGACCTCGCCTTCCTGAAGAACCAGCTGGAGAGCCTGCAGCGTCGGGTGGAGGACGAGGTGCATGCCGGCGTGGGGCAGGTGAGGTACTTCCCCGGCCTGTGCCCTGGCTTGCCTGCCTCGGGATTGACCAGGCGCTCGTTCTGAGGGTGCTTCGTTAAAAAAAAAAAAAATCCCCTGGGACACGTGCCTGGTCTGCATTCCCCGTGCAAGCCCACCCCACCTGGTGTCTCACTCTTGACTCTTCTTCACAGGATGGCTCTCTGCTGGCCTCGCCCTTCCTCAAAGGCTTCCTGGCAGGCTACCTGGTAGCCAAACTTCGCTTCTCGGCTGTCCTGGGATTCGTGGCTGGGACCTGCACAGGGATATACGCTGCCCAGAACTATGCCGTCCCCAATGTTGAAAAGACAATCCGGGACTATTTGAGCTCGCTGAAAAAAGGTCGGGACTAGCAAGAAGTCCTTTGGCAGCGGTGACTGTAGGAACAGTACTCCTTAGTTAGCAGGCGCAGAGGATTCCTAGGGCTTTCAGAGGCGCGTCAACTGCACCGTTACTTTCCACTGGAAAAGGGCTTTACACCACATCATTGCGAGACATCAGCGGGTCTGGTTACGGAGCATTTATTAGAGCACCGTGATAGCAGCGATCACTTCACTAATCCATGGTAGCTTGGAAGCGTCGGCAGCTGATGGTTTGCCAGCTGCCTTTTCCCCCTCACCGCTCTCCCCATGCCCCTGCGGACTGAAAGGCTGCTTATGACATGTCCTCACACTTGCCACCTGTTTGCCCTTCCACGCAGTGCACGCTTCGCCCTAGGAACATGCTTTGTGTGGCTTCCTGGGGAGGCTTGTAGTTTTCTTCCTAATGAAAGACAAAACCCTTCTCTTCCACTGCATCAGAAGTGTAGCAGGTGACAACCTGTTTTAACCAGGCTGATTAAATTAATGGTATTTGGTCTCTTTTTGAATGTTCTAGGCTGTGAGTCTGTCTGGCCTGTCTGCACTGACAGCAGCTCGCCCTTGCTGGCTACTACATGAAAATGGTGATGTTTGATAACGCTGCTGCCTCTGCAAACCGGCTGCTCCAGAGGGGGCTGTGGGGACTGATGCTGGTACTGTCCGTAGTCATATACGGCTCTCATGCTCCCCTCCTGACGCTGTGCAAGGTGGACGGGATGATTCCCTTCAGCTCCGCATCTGTCGTGGTTCTTGTTGAGCTGACAAAACTGGTGTTCTCCTTCCTCTTCCTGCTGATCTGGGAGCGGGAGCTGCTGGGAGTTGCCGTGTCGTGGCACCACGTTGCCCCCTTTGCCCTCTCTGCCCTCCTCTATGCTGCCAACAACAACCTGGTGGTTCACATGCAGCTCTTCATGGATCCCAGCACCTACCAGGTCTTGAGTAACTTGAAGATTGTCAGCACTGCGCTCCTCTACAGCCTCTTCCTGCACCAGAGACTCAGCATGCGCAAGTGGATGGCTCTCTTCCTGCTGGTGGCTGCTGGGGTGAGCTACAGCTGTGGTGGTCTGCAAGACCCTGGCAGCCCCTCCGTGATGCGGCTCCACATCACACTGGTGGGCTTGTTGCTGATCTTGGTGTACTGCCTGATATCGGGCTTGTCTGCCGTCTACACAGAAGCCATCCTGAAAACCCAAGCATTGCCCCTCAGCCTTCAGAACCTCTTCCTTTACTTCTTTGGGGTCCTGCTCAACTTGATTGGCTACTTCTGGAGCAGTGCGGAGGGCGGTTTCTTGGAGGGCTTCACCTCCTGGGTGCTAGTGATTGTGGTCAGCCAGGCCATGAACGGCTTGATCATGTCTGTGATCATGAAGCACAGCAGTAACATCACCAGGCTTTTCGTGATCTCCTGCTCCATCCTGGTCAACGCCCTCCTGTCCGTCGCCCTCTTCAACCTGCAGCTCACCCTCCTCTTCTTCATTGCCATCTCGTGCATCGGCCTCGCTGTTCACTTGTACTATGGGGTCAGGTAGCTACTGCCTCCCTGCCCCATGTGTCCCGGGGCTGTCTTTAGTTGTTCCTCAGGGGTGCTTAGTGCTGGGGCTGGCATTGGAAGCAAAGGAGAGCTCTACTCCCTTCCCCGCTGCGTGCAAGGAGTTGTTACTGGTGAGTGAATGCAAGATCAGCCCTGGAGGAGCTTGTCAGCTGGCCTGTCCCCATTCCCCCCATCCCTGACTTCATTCCAGTCCAGCGGGGGTCTGTGCCACCAGGTTCCTGCTTGATTGGGTGAGTCCTGAGCACCTCGTTCATGCAACTTGCTGCATTCTCATGCTGCTTCCCCCGTCTTCCCCACACCAAAGAGCCCACCTGTTTTGTGCCTGTAAATGCTGCTGTGGTGGTTTGCTCCGCTGTGCTGCGGGCTCCACTGCATGGTTGCAGCCTTGGTCTAAGGCTGTTTCAGCTCCTGTGGATGGTACTTTCCTGTGATGGGGGCCTACATCCATCCAAGGTGCCCAGCTAATGCCCAGTCCATGGCTTTAGGGCAGCCTGGGCGCTACAGGAGGTGGCTCCCACTGGCCTGTGACCCCTCTGAGCACCCAGTGAGGTGGGGAAGAGGGTTTCTCCCTCTGGGTCTGTGGAGGTAGCAGCCCTCTGCCTGCCTGGAGAGCCTCCTGCCACAGCCAGAGGTGTTTCTCCCACCCCTCTCAGAGGTTTTTAACCATGTGCCCAGCCCCTGCCTCGGGGCTGCCTTCCTTAGGCCCTGTTTTCCTCCTCTCAAGAGCAATACTGGTCCATGTGGAGCAGATGAGGAATAGGGGGATGTGGGAACTCTTTCACCTGCTCCCCAAAAAGGAGAACTTGTACCCAAATTTGTACCTGTGCGGTGGCTAGTGAGTTCTGGCAGGCAGATGTCACTGCTGGCTGTGACTGAGGCTATTAAAGTGGCAGTTGAACAGCAGGTGTGTGTCTGTCCTCCCTGCAGGAAGGGCTCTGTTTTGCATGGCAGAGATTTGGGGAACATCTGAGCCTGACGACACCCATCTCGGTGAAGGGGTTCATCCTTTATTCCATGTGGCAGCTCCCTGGGGACCCGCAGCCCTCCCACTGAGCCCACTCCTGCAGGACTATGCCTGAGCCCATGCTCCTGCAGGCACATGGCCAGCAGCAGAGCAGGGTTTTTCCCCGGTGGGGGCAGAGGGTGAAGTGCTCCCCACCCCCAACCAGGTTTCCACAGGGAGCAGCTCTCAGCAGGCAGGGTGCTGAGCTGAGGCATTGAGGTGGCAGGGGTCCTGCTGGGGCAGCAGTAGGTGGCTCAGGGGGTGTGTGTGGTGGCATCAGCTGAGCCCAGCCCTCTGGCCACTTGCTGGTTGCATGTGGTGAGCTCCACTGCATCCCGCAGCAGCTCCCGGTACTGCCGCTCCAGGGCCTCCTTCTGCTCCTCTGCCAGGTGCTGCTGGTCCCCAAGCACCTGAGGGAACACCTGGGCTGCCTGGCATGGCAGCCTGGAAGTTTGTTCCCAGCCCTCCCTGCCCACCTGCAGCAGGCTCTGCTTGCAGGCCTGCCTCTCTTGCTGGTGGCTCTGCAGCAAAGCCTCCAGGTCCCACTCGGCTGCCTGTTGCTCCCCCTGTGCTGCCTCCAGCCTCAGGCCCAGCATGGCCACCTCCTGCTGCCAGCGAGCTGTGTCCCACTGCAGGACACAGGGATGAGGGAAGGGCAGAGCCAGGGAAGGAGGAGAGCCTGGTGCCCATGGTTATGGGCTCTCTCCCCATGCCCACCTCCCTGCTTACCTCCTGACAGTGCGCTGCCCTGTCCCTGAGCTCTGCCTGGAGACGCAGGCAGTGCTGGGCTCGCAGACGTTGCCTCCGTGCCCTGGCCAGGACACGCTGGACCTCCAGGGATGGGCATGGCTGGCACTGGCTCCAGGCCTGGTGGAGAGTAGAGCCAGCTTGGGCAGCCTGGGGACTGCCAAGTGCCCCCCTAGTGCAGGGGACAGCAGGGTGCCCCTACCCGGGAGCAGCAACCGGGGACCCAGTGGGCTCCCACTCACCGTGTCACCCCCACTCAGTGCCCATGGCTGTGGCCCTTTGCTCGGCGAGCCCTGCCCTGCGCTCACCGGGGCCGGGCTGTCCCCTCCCTGGCCACTGTCGCTGGCACCCGCTCCTGGGTGGGGAGAGGGGAGGGGAATGTACGATGGAGCTGAATAAAGACATTTCAATGAAGAACTGAGGCTTCTCCTGGCCCAACCAAAGCCACTTCCCACCATGTAAAGCCATGGTCCGTGCCCACGTGTCAGCCACCCAAGAGTGGGACACGCGCCTGTCCCCATGCTCCCAACCTGACAGCTCCGGGCTGGCACTGGTTGGGGACATTTGAGTCCCAGACTGCTGTCCCAGCTCTGTGTTCCCTGCGGAGACCTGGTCCTGTGGGAGCAGGAGGAGATGTTATGGGCATTCGGGGCTTCTCCTGCCACAGGGTTGTGGCTTGACCTGTGCCCACCTTGGCACTGGGCTGATGTATCTGGGCTCTCCTGAGCTCCTCAGCAGCTGCCTCCTTCTTCTCCCACCTTTGGCTCTTCAGCACCTGCAAAAATGGGCTGGGGGTCCTTGCTGGGGTGCAGGCACGGCACAGCTCCAGGGACATGTCCCACTCCATCACTCTCTCACCCCCCCAGGCAAACAGCCCCTGCCTTCAGTGATGGACAAGGATGGAGCCCAGACCTCATCTGAACCAGGGAACCAGTGCCACCCTGGTCCCATCTGGTGGCCAGGACCGTTTCCCTACCTGCAGCTCCCGCAGGGTTCTCCGCAGCCGAGCCACAGCCATCTTCTGCTCAGGGAGGCCAGCTCCAGCCAGCAGCTCCATCCGCAGACCTCGGATCTCCCTCCGACGTGCCGTGACCTCTTGCTCAGGGTCCCAGAGGGTGGCTGAGATGGTCTTGGCCAGTGCCTTCACCCGCCGGGCCAGCCCCAGGGCCGCCTGAATCTCTGCTCTGGAGGCGTCTGGGCCAGCAGCAACCCCTGGGCAGGAGCCACAGGGATCCACCAGCACGGGGACATCCCTGGCACGGGGTCAGGGCTGATGGGGACAAGCGGAGCCAGTGTCCAGCTTCCAATGGCTGCAGGTGTCCCTGGGCAGTGGCCAGGAACCGAGTGCTGGGTGTGGGGCAGGGGAAGGGGGAAAGCTGAGGGAAGGGGGACCCCAAAGCAGTGCCCCAGTCCCAGGGGCTACCTGGCAGTGTCACACACAGCAGCAGGAACGTCAGGCTGTTCCCCTCCAGCAGCCGCTCGACGACCCAGGGCAGGCACCTGGTGTCAGGAGTGGGGTGGACAGCAGCTGGTGCCCTGCGTGTGGGGCAGAAGAGGGATGGGGCTGGGACCTACATTCAGGAGAGCCTGGGGACAGGTTAGCCACACTGGGAACAAGCCTACATCCACATCCCTGAGGGGTGGCAGCTACCCCTTGGCTCCCAGCCTGGGCTCTTCAGGTCCCTCCTGCTTCACCCCCAGCTACTGAACTCCACCCCAGCCCCACAGCAGCACTGGAGGGGTGACAGAGAGGGGACCTGTCTCCCTACGTACATCTCAGGGCAGGGCCCCACAGCCCCAGGGCACACCAGGATCCGGAGAGCTGAGCGCTGGCACCTGCCGCCCCCCATCTCCTGTTCCACGGTGAGGGTGAAGAGGCTGCCGGCTCTGGGGGGAGGCCGGCGCGTGAGTGGGGGCTGCGGCAGTGCCTGGAGACGGCCCTGTCCTTCCCCGCCCTGTGGGATATTGGCCAAAGCCCTTACCCCTGCCTGGCCCAGCACCCATCGTCGGGGGCCGGGAGGGCACCCAGTCCCCGGGCATAGACATCAATGGCAGCTTGGGCATTGGAGACAGCAATTTCCATTGCCTCCTCCACCACCCTGGAAGCAGAGGGAGACAAAAGCGAGTGAGGAAGGTCATGTCCACCCCCCGACCTGCATTGCCCAGCCCCCCCCAAGGAATGTTCCTGGCTATCCTCAGGCTGGGCACTATGCTCCCTGCCCAGCCCCACGCTCAGACTTGGAGAACCAGCCCCCCCAGGACATCGGGAACCTACAGGCCCAAGGGCGCGATCTCCATCACTTGCAGGACTCGGCCGTCAGGACGCAGCAAGTCCCAGGCTTCGTTGTGGGCACTGACCTGGAATGGGGCTGTGTTAGGCTGGGGAGTGGGGCAGAAAGAGGGGGCTGCTGGCACCCCACCCCCCAGATTGCTGGTGGCCATGCACAGGCTGGGGCTGGGAAGGGTGAGATCTCGGGAACACTTCCAGCTTTTTACCAGCCCCGGGGGCCAGGGAAAGGCAGAGCCCTGGGAATTCATGAACCCAGTGTGGAGCTTGGCAGGTCCCAGAAGGGCAGGACCCAGCCTGGTGGGCGGAGATGGCATTGCTCCTGCGCCAACCTGGCACACACTGGAGGGACCTGCAGGACCATGCCCAGCCATGCCAAGCTGTTAGAGGGCTCCCCCATTCCCATCAAGCTGCTGGGAGATGCCCCATGGGCAGCCCAGGCTTTCCACCCCTGAGAAGTCCTGCAAAGAGGTGGGAAAACCTGGGATCTGAAGGAATCCAGCTCCCGGTCACCCTCTGGCACAGGGGACTGGGTACCGGTACTGGGGCAGCACAATCCTCTCAGCCCAGCAGGGTCCAGCCACAGGCAGAGGGGGACCCCCCACCCCAGAGCATCCTGGCCAGCCCTGCCCTACCTGGACCAGGCTGACAGTTTTCAGGCTCTGGGCATCGTCCCCCACAGCCTCCAGTTCTCGGAAGACAGTGTTGATGACCTGGGGACAAGCTGGTCAAGCTGGGAGCCTTTGGCCCTTCTCACAGCCAGACCAGCAGGGCTGGGGACAGTTGGACCACCCAGGAGACCAGCATTGTGCAGAGGCACTGTCACCTCTCCACTGCCATGCCCTGTGCCCTCACCTGGCAGACCACGCTCTGGAATGGCAGCTGGGTCCCAGGGCCATGGGTAGCCCACAGAAGTAGTGACACGCTGTAGCCAAGGGGGACCAGGGCCAGCTGGGGTCTTGCCAGCTCCAGGATCTTCTCCTGGTAGGAGAGATGTAGCCAGCAGAGCAGGGACGGCATGGCACAGAGAGCACAGAGCAGGTGGCCCAGCCCAGAGGGTATTGGCATGGATGGGCCAGCACAACACAGATGGTATGGAACTCATAGCACAGGACAGGTAGCGCAGGTGCACAGCATGGGATGGCACGTCACAGTGGTCACAGCATGCCAGAGAGGGCACAGCGTGACAGCACGTCCCAGTAGGGCAGCCACATCCCAGCACCCAAGAGGAAACAGGGAAGGGGTGAGAAACACCTGTGGAGCCACACACAGGACCAAGCCCTGGGTCCCCAGCACTGCCTGTGACCTGAGGAGCTGGTGATGGTGCCCAGTGACTCCAGGACCTCAGCTGGGTGCCCCAGCCCATGGTGTGGGCCAGCACATCCCCGTCTCACCCCCCTAGGGACAGGGGTACAGAAGAAGGACTTGAGGCCCACAATACCTGTCCTGCATCCAAGCAGAAGATGCCATCGACGGTCAAGCAGCTCTCCTGGTACGAGGGAGGGAGGATGAAAATGTTCAGCTTTCCCCCATCCCAGTATGACCCAGGCTAAATGAGGGACTGGGCACAGCGGGATGGAGATGGCAGGGGTGGTATGGAGGGCCTGGCACAGACAGGGGTGGGGGGACACCCACTGCCTCCCCTGGTAGCCTCCAGGAGCCCCCACAAGAGAGGGGCTTATGGGGCTGTGGGGCAGGATCAGCTTGAGACCTCAGCATCCATCTGGCACAGGTGGCTGGAACAGGGTCCCCTGCTCCTGCGGTTCCCTGCGGACCCTCGTCCCCTCAGTGCCCATGTCCCTGCCACTCTCACCTGGAGCTCCTTCCCAGCGAAGAGAAGCTGCAGAGGATCTTCACTGATGGATGCCCAACTCTCCCCCGGCCCTGAGAACACCGAGCGTGACGTGATGTGGGGGGATCATCCCCACCTGCCCCAGCTCTGCACTCCCCTGCAGCCCGGGGACGCATCCCAGGGCTTCACATCGTCCCTGAGCCCTCCTGCTATAACCATGGCTGCTCAGAGCCACCAGGGTGGAGGGGCAACACCACCCTGACCAACCCCACCAGCGTGGCCAGTGGTCCTAGTGCCACCATGGCTGTGGTTGCCACTCTTGCCCGGTTCCCTGGGGTGGGGGTTTGGGCTGAAGGCAGATGTCCCCAGCTCTACCTGCTGCCTGGTGGAATCCCACGGCTGCTCGTACGGAGACATCCTGCTCGGCCTGTCGGGACGCAGGGCAGAGGGGCAAGGAGCTGGGTTCTGCTTCAGGCACCTGGCATTGACCCAGAGCTGGATCAGCTCCTAGGGAGCTGGGCAGGGTCTGCCACACCGAAGGCAGGGGACAGAGCCCTCCAAAGCACCCTGTGGTGTCCCCCAGAATGGCTCTCACCTCCCCAGTGTCCATGGCGAGCTCAGTTCCAGCAGCTTTTGAGCTGCTGTTTGGGACAGGGCAGTGGATGGAGTTACATCTAATCAGGAAGGGCATTGTGTTCTCCTGCATCATTAATGGGTGTCGGGCTCAGCTGTGTGGGCAGAGCCCAGCAGGGACAGATTCCAGCTTGGAGGCACCATGTTCTGGAGACTGAGCCCCCTTTGGCCAAGGAGTCAGTGGAGCTGTGGGTGGCAGGTGGGTGCTGAGACCCACTCCTACCATTGGTGTGCTCCTGGCTCCAAGAGGGACATCTTTGCAAGCTGGGGACAGGAGGTGGAGGAACCTTGGACTATCATGAAGTTTTTTTCTAGAAACCAGAAGCAACTGCAAACCACAGAGATCAGTCACGAAAGAAAATGCTGAAGCTGAGGATCTGTGTGGTCTGTGGAGATGCAGACTGTGGGAGAGATGTCCCAGGATGACCCCTGCCCATGGCGTTAAGACAGGTCGAGGCACAACGAGGAGACACACACATGTCCCTCCATCTCCTATCATTCCTCCTACAGAATGAGGCTGCAACGCTGTCCCTGTTTCCCCATACAAATGTCTGGAAGCGCGAGGGTGATGCCAGGCTGGACATAAACCATGGTGGCACCTGGGGCTCTATCAGAAGCAGAACTCAGGGTGGGTTGTGCCTTAGGATGCTGCGAAGGGAAAGCAAATCCTCAGGTTCGGGGACACAGGGATTTCTCTTTCCTCGTCCGTCAGGCAGTGGCTGCTGCTCCCCAGGTCTGGCCAGCAGCGGGGCTGAGCACCAGTCCCCGAGGTGCAGAAGCAGAGACCTGGTGTAGAGAGGTCCCTGTGGGCCAGCAGAAGCAGAGCAGGGCCTTTGCTGGCACCCACCTAGCCACCAATGTCACTCCACAAAAACAGCACCCGGGCAGCATGGCCCCAGCCCCCCCCTCCAGCTCCTCGGGGCTGACACGGGCTGGTGCCACAACCCTCCACCTGCATCCATCAGGCAGCAGACCCCAAGTCCAGCCAAGTCCATCACGGACCCACGGCTGGACCCTGTTTAACCCTCTCCAGCTCCAGCCTTGCATCTTTCCACACTGGTTTCCCACCCCCTCGGCTGTTCCAGCCAGTGATTGCTCACAGGCCACAGGCACGTGGGAACAAACAGAATAGAGTGAGGTGACACAGAAATTACCCAGGAAGAGAATTTAATGAGAAGGCAGGACAGGCCACAGGGACGAAGTGCTGGCTGGGCAAGTACTGCCTGCCAATGACCAGCCCTCTTCTTTCTCCTCCACGTTCCTCCATCCTTATTCCTTCCCCACCCACCCATCCTGATCCTCCTTTTGATCCTTCCCCTACTCGTTCCCCCGATTTCCCTCAGCATCCCGTAATCAATTTTCTCTTTCCTGTAAGACATTTTCTGAATAACACAGAATAAACCCAGGTTCTTATCAGTTAAAATATTTCTGGTTGAACCTCTCTGAGGTTGCACTTGAGGGGTTCATCCACCAATGCCTTGAGCGCTCAGGTCTTGGTTGCAGTCTCTGCCTCCTGCTCATTAACGTTTGTGTATGGGGCTGTCTCATTTATTCATTTTCCTGTCTTTTGTGGTTCTTCTCTCATGCTGAAAGACAGTTAAGCAGACAGCCTCACAAACCAGGCATCCACACAGCTGTGGCCCAGGTGAAGAGAGGTGGAGGATCAGCAGAGGGGCCATGGGCTGGGGGGCAACAGGCCTACAAGATGGTGGTGGGGCTCTGAGGGGGGGGACAACCAGACCCCAGTGAGGCTTGGAACACCTGAGCACTGACTGCAGTGGTGCAGATGGAGCTGAACTCCTCTTGTTCAGGACAGATGAACAAGAGGAGTTCACATCGGGGTGCACATCGGGGCTGGGGGACTTGGAGTTGGCCACAGGGAAAGCCCCTCTGGGAGGGTGCAGCCCTGGGGGCAGAGCACGGAGAGGGGCTTTGCTTGCGGTTCTCCCCAAAAATTGGATGGGCAAAGCCACAGCCACTGTGGGATAAATGCTGGGTACAGTCCTGATCAACAGGGAAGTCTGGACTGGGGACACCAAGAGAGCTCCACACCAGCACTTGGGGGTCCTGTGAATCTTCCCGTGGAGCTCCTGGGGCTGCTCCCCTGCAGGGAAGCACTGGTAGGAACAGTCACACGTCCCCTTCACACCCTGCGACAGGGACAGAGCAACCCAGGCCTGTACCTGACCAGGCAGATTGCCCCGGCCACCCCGAGCAGGGCCAGGGCAACGCAGACAGGGGCAATCACCGCGGCGCTGTTACACCGCAGCACTGAGACCGGCACCTCCTCCACCAGCCTGCCCTGGTAATCAGGGGGCGAGTGACACGTGTAGTTCTGAGGCCAGCCCTGCCCAAGGTGCCCTGCGGCTGCCAGCGCCTGGAGCCCCCCGGCCCCGGAGCAGGAGCAGTCATAGGGGTTACCGGCTGCAGACACGTCCTGCAGGTGCTTCACCTCATCCCATGGCAGCTCTGTCATCTGGTTGTTGTCTAGGTGGAGGGTGTCCAACGCGGGGTAATTCCTGATGGAGGGGACAGCCTGCAGTATGTTTTGGCTCAGGAAGAGCTTCTTCAGGGAGCGGAGGGAGATGTCTACGGCGTGGAGGTGGTTGCAGCTCACGTCCAGCACTTCTAGACCAGGAGGCAGGGGTGCGAGGACTTCATCCAAGCCAGTGTCGGACAAGTTAAAAATTCTGAGGGATGCTGGCCACTGGCAGGAGGAGGATGGGTCTGCCATGAGCTTGTTCTGGCTGAGATCTAGGTGCTCAAGCCTCTGAAGCGGCTGCACGCTCTCACACACGCTGTGGTAGGATCTCAAGTGGTTGTGTCGCAGACTCAGGACGTGGAGCTGAGGGAAAGCCCCGCTGCAGAAGGCAGACACCAAGCTCTCATCCCCAAGGCTGTTTTGTGCCACATCCAGGGAGCGCAGGGCTCTGAACACCTTTCCGATGCCACAGGGCAGGCTGGTGACACGGGAGGCAGTGACAGCCAGCTCCTGCAGGGTCCCCAGCCAGCTGCTCAGGTGGGAGAAGTCCTGCTCACGGCCCGTCAGTGGGGCAGATGTCACATTGTGGAATCCCAGAGACAATATGGGCAAGTCCCGGTTGGCCATTTCCTCCCAGTTGCCTCTCCCCTCGAAAATGCAGCTTTCAAACACCAGCTCCTGCACCTTAGTGTAGGAGAAGAACCTCAGGACTCGGGCAAGGAGTATCTCAGGCACCAGGATATCCCCCAAAATTATTTTTCTGATGACAAGGGAGCCCAGCATGTCAATGGCAGAGGGGTCCAGGTCACTGATGGGGAAGGCTATGTATCTCTCCAGCTCTCCCCCCCGAAACTCCACAACGGAGGCTGCAAGGCACTGGATGAGGCTGCTTACGGTTTCCTGGGAGAGGTGGTAGCACACACAATACTCCTGAGTGCGGTTGAAGAGACACCTGCTGTCTACCCCCACAAACCCTAGCCCCAGGAGGAGAAGGACAGCCATGCTCATGGTGAACAACCTAGAAACGAGAAGAGCAGGGGTGAAAGGCAGCACTGCTGGCAGATGAGGGGGATCATTCAGATCCAGCCAGCTTGTGCAGGTTCAGCCATGGAGCACCACATTGTCCTCATCCCTCCTGCCCAACTGCCCTTCCCTTGGGGCTGGCACACCCCATCAGCACCTCCCTGGCTACCACAACATGACTCAGGGCGAAGCTCGGATCACCAGACAAACACCCAGGAGCTGCACCAGCTCCTTGGCAGGGAGTTGGTGGCACTGGTTCCACCCCACCCCAAAAGCAGGGTTTTCCAGCAAGACTTCTCCCGAGGCAGCAGCCGCTGGGCTCTGTGCTTTCCTGCCTGGGCTGCCCTTGCCACTGGCTCCCATTACCAAGCCACCAGGAAACCCCAGAGATCAGGAAAAACTCGCAATGCGGAGTCAGAGACAGCGAAGCCACAGCCTGAGTGCGGGATGGGAGAGCTGCAGCTCTGCTTGCTTCTCTGCGTGACAGGCGCTGTGATCTGGGGCAGGAAATTGCAACAGGCGGCTTCATATTTTCCTTTCCCAGTAACCCGTTTCATAACCAGCCTCCAAAGGGACAGGAGAAAATCATTCCTGAGGGTCTCTAGGCGTCCCTGTCAGCATCAGGTACCGCTTTGCCATCCTGCTGACGGAAGAATCTTACCAACAGGTAGCAGAGGTAGCAAGCAGAGATTAACGGCTCCTAAAGATGTGCTGACTCAGCACCCAAGCACCCAGACGGGGCGGTGGCGAGGAGCCTTCGGGGGTCTCCAGCCCAATCTCCTGATACAAGCAGGACTGTTACCAGCACTAGCCCCGATCAGCCACAGCTTTTTCTGGCCATGTCTCAAACACCTCGTAAGACGGAGCTCTCCCTACCTCTCCATGCTGTCCCTCCCGGGGAGAAACTGTCCTCCAGCCCCGGCGGCAAGTTCCCCTCGCTGCGAGGGCAGCACGGAGCAGGGGTGGATTTGCCCAGTGACTCACCCCATGCCAAAACCTTACCTTGCCCCACGGCTGCTTCCTCCAACCGCTGCCAAATCCAGGGCTGGGGTGCCCAGTTCCCTCCCGTGCCCGGTCCTGCCCAGCCTCCAGCTGGAGGACACCTCGCTGCCTGCAGGTGTCTTCCTGCAGCTCGTCCTGCTGCTGTTCATGTCCCTGCTGGCGGGGAGCTGGGGGCAGGCTCCCGGGCACAGCCCTGTCTCCTGCTGGGTGACTTCCTGAGCAGGACGGGGAGAAGCTGTGCCGAGGGAAGCCACGCGCCGCGCAGCAGCCCCAGTCACTTCTGCTTCGCCATCCTGCAGCAAGGGGACCCTGGAGCCTTTGGTCTGAGTGCACGTGCTCCTCACCTTCCCGAGGAGGATGAGGGAAGAGAGTGCCATCGCAGATCTCCCAGGACCAGCCCCTACACACCTTTGCTTCCCGATGCTCTGGGCTTGCTGTGCCTCAGAGCCCACCGGGGGCTAAGCAATGCAGGACATGGAGCTGCCATACCCTGTATCCAAGCCACCTCCAGATACCCGTGTCCCATATAGGTCGGGGATGGGACAAATTCCCATCTGCTGTGGAAGGGCAATTATTCACCCAAGGTTGGCTTCCTTGGCAAGCGAGCTACTCGCCTTGGCTGAGGAACTCACACATCACTTGTCCCGTGCTCCTCTGGCAGCCGGTGGCTGTTCCTACACCAAGATGTTAATGCTCTCCATCAGCAAGCAGAGACCACCAGGCACTTGGAAAGACCTGCCAGGGATTTTTAATTCCCCAGAGACTTCTCTGCCCAGTGTGGTTTTCAGAAGGTGTTTCAGGAAGGCAACGAAGCTGCATGTTGTGAAGATGCAATTCCCAATTTGTTGTTGTTAATGCAGCATTATGGAGAGACACCATCGCTGTGACAGCAGCTGGGGCAGGAGCTGCGCCTGTCCCACACTGGGACAGGCGAAGGGAAGGTCTCCTCTTGGTGGTTGCATCTCCTGCAGCTTGATTCCTTGTTCCTGCTGCCTCGGGCGATTCCTTGTGCAGAGGGGTTCAGTGATTCCATCCTTCCTCTTCTCCATCCTTGGGTTACACCAACCTGCTGCTGCGTGCGCTGGAGAGAAGCCGCAGCCGCCTTTCTGGGTTCTCACTACTCGTTTTGGTGGGGTTGGCAGCTCTGACCAGGCCTGGTGCCTGGTGCCTTTTCATTGCTCATTCGCAGCCACCAGTAGCCAATGCCTTTCTGAGGAAAAAACGAGCTGTTACACACTCCACGTCAACAACATGTGGATTTGGAGACTTTTTTCCTCCCATTGCTACCACGGAAGACCCCAGGACACTTGTCTTACGTCTCTGGTGAGTCTCTGTGCTTTTTTGGCTCCGACAAACACACAGCCCAGCCGTGACTACGGTCAGAAACCTGGCCTGGGCCCAGAGATGGGCTGGTTTGAGCCCTGCAAGGCTGTCACAGTTTGAAGAACCCACAATTCATTGCCGTTTAGACAGTTCCATCACCCCATGAGCCCCTCCCCACCTCGGAGTGGGGCAAAAGTAAGGAAACACAAGGGTTGAAATAGATTTACTAGATTAAAACAGATAATTAATAACACTAATGAACCAGTATCGACCCTGATACCAATATAAACCACCCAAAGACTGTCCCCAGTCCATTCCCCAGCAGAAGCTGTGCCCTCCCAGCAGGAACAGCCAGCGTGGGACCCTGTGAGCGTTGAGGATTCGGAAGGAAGGGAAGGGCTCAGGAATCCAGCACCGGGGCACGGGGTTCTCAGGATCCCAGCCATCACGGGAGAGAGAGAGAGAACTCCTCAGTAAATGTTCTACTTTATATTGAATGTGATGTTCATGTTGGCAGCTTGGGTCGAGTGCCCAGGTCTTGCTCCTCTTCGTCCCCGCACCTGGGGACCTCAGAAACACCACGACCTTCAAACCCACCCCCCAGAGCTGGCTGTAAAGTAAATATTTTCACTAATTTAGACACCAGAGTCTTCTAAAACTGCACTTTTCCCCAGCATTTGAAGAGATTTTACTCCTGCAGGGACACGGGCTGGAGGAGCTCACCCTTAGGCCGGTCCTCGCCTCGTCCCCGTGGCTGGGCCCTGCGGGGTCCATGTCCCCGCACCCACCGGGGCCGGCCGTGATCCCTCCCGCGGCGGGGAGAGCGCACCCCGGTCCTCCCGCGCTGGGGGGGCGGAGGGATGCCCGGGCCTGGTCCCCGGGGCTCCACGAGGCCGAGTCCTCCGGGGGGGGGACACAGCCCTGACGAGGGGAGGCAGTTCGTCGCGACCACCGCGGCTTCCCGGGGACCAGGCCCCAGCACCACCCAGCGCCGGGCCCGGCCTCCTCCCCGCCCCGGCCCGCCCTCCCCCCCGCCTCCTCCTCCTCCTCCTCCTCCTCCTCCTCCTCCTCCTCCTCCTCCTCGCCGCCATGTGGGCCCGGCGGCGGCGCTGGGCCGGGCCCGGCGGCGGCGGGGGCCTGGAGGAGCTGCGGGCCCGGCGACGGGAGCGGGAGGCAGGTCCGCGCCGGGGCCGCCCGGGGCGGGTTGTGGGCCCCCGTCACCTCGGGGTGTCAGGGCGGCGGGTGGGAGCCCCACGGTGGCCATCTCTGCACCACGGTGGCCATCTCTCGCTGCCCCACAGCAGGACCCAAAGAGAGCCCCGGCCCTGTCTGGCCGCCCATCCCCGGGAGGGGGATGGCATCTGCAGGCTCCCTGCCCGCTCTGGGAAGCGTTTTACAGGCTGATTTTGTTTTGTGTTGGGGTTTTTTTGTTTCTTGTTTTTGTTTAATCCATGTGGCTTTTCTGCCCTGGATTCCCTAGTTGCCAACGGTTTGGGTTTTCCAAGGTCTCCCCTACATAGAACCAGCCTTGGGTCCCTCCCAGCGCAGCCACCATGGTCTTCACCCCTCTGTCCTGCCTTCGTGCCCAATCTCAGTGCGGTCACTGCCCCGTGACTCATCCCTCCCTGGCTCGCACAAGGAGGAACTGGCAGCTTCTCCCCGTTAAAAGGCTCTTTGGTGGGGTGGAAAAGCGTCTTGGCCCAGGCAGGTGGTGACAGGGACCGATTCACTCGCAGCTCTCAGGAAAGCCCGGCGGCAGGAGCAGCTGGTCAGCAAGCGGCTTCTGCGGGAGGACACTGCGGAGCAGGGTGGACAGGATGGAACAGAGACCCTGCCAGACCCTCTGTCGGAGGATGAGGTGAGGAGCATGGTGTTCCCCATGATGATGGGGGTCCCTGGGGTCTTCCCCGCATGTGGAGGAGCTCAGGCGGGTTTGGAAGTGTTTTCTGAGTCGGCGCCACAGATGGTGAGAAACAATGAGGTTCTTTGCGACTATAGGAACTGGGTTTCTTTGCCTCTGGGATTAACAGGATGAAATTCTAACCTTGGTGCTGCTTGAAATTCACCCATCATTTAATTTTGTGATAGGTCCTTCAGCTCCTCAGAGGCATGCAGAGGGGTTCAGAGGACAGGAAAGGATCACTCAGCCGCCTCCGCTGGGCTCTGCAGAACAAGGAGACTCAGCAGAAGTTTGTCAGGTCAGTCCAAGTTTGGCACTGCCTGGCTGTTATCAAGTGCACATCCAGGGTGGCCCTGTGTCCCCATTGTTGGGTGGGTGAGGTGGTATGTGGCCAAAGGTGGGAAGGCAGGAGGTGACAGCACCCTGTGGATTCCACCAGGCTGGACGGCAGCATGCGGACGCTCATCGGGCTCTTCACCAGCAGCCTGCCTGACATGCAGATGGAGGCGGCCCGCTGTCTCCACGAGCTCTCCCACTCCAGCAACCCTGCTGTGGCCGAGGCGTGTCTGCCAGTGACCTCGTATCTCCTCACCTACCTCTCAGGACACAGCATAGAGTTCACAGTAAGATCCGAGCCTGGGTTAGCCAGGTCTCTGGCACTCAGTAATTCTTTGGTAGTGGTTGGGTGTTGACCTCTTTTGGACAGCTTTAGCCTAACGTGGGTCACACGGGAGTGCTGGTGGGAAGAGGCCCTCAGGAAGTCTCCAATCCAGCCTTCTTCCCCTTGGAGCAGGACTGTACCCGGTGCTAGCCCAGGGCAACAAGGCTACGTTTGGCCAAGTCCTGGAAATATGAAGACTCCCTTTGCTGTCCTCCATCCCAACATCAAGAGAAGTTTGGTTCCATGGTGTTTGCACTTCCTCCCTTCAGGCTGCTCTTAAATGCTCCCAAACCCCAACTTGAATAGGGAGATCCTCCTGCCACAGCCCAGGACGCAGGGGTTTGCCCCATTTGCAGTGTGTTCCTCTTCTTCAGCTCCAAGCCTTGTTTGGAGAAGCAGGGACTACAGGCTGTGGCAGTGGGACTCTGTCATCAGACATGTGGGGTGGCCTCTTGATACAGGCTGGGCCTGAGCAGGAGGTACCTTGGTGTCTGTGTGGTGGGCAAAGCAGAAATAATGGATGCAGCTCAGTTTAGGCGTTTCGAAATACCTTGGAGAAGTGAAAGAAATGAGCAGGCTGAGGTGCAGGGATGGCAACTTTGTCAGCTCATCTTCATGCAACCACCCAGGGAGGCTTTCCTCCAGGATGGAGGAGGAGCAGAGCGGCTGCAGCTCCAGCTGTGTAGTTTGATCTGGGTCAAGGAGTCAACAGCCTGAGTAGCTCTGGGATGGACATGTGTTCACCAGCTGCCCAGCAGCCCCTTGTGCTCCTCTGAGATGCAGACAGGATCAGGGACAGGATGGGGAGCAACCCTAGGGTGATGATGACGTTTTAATGTGGCACAAGGTCAGCCTCCAGGAGAATACTCTGGAATTAGAGGGGTCTCAGGGAAATGTCATAGCAATAATTAAAAAGTTGAAAACCCTCCAAGGTAGATCTGATCAGATCCCAACCTGAGCCAGGTAGAAAAGGGATAAATTGAAGCTGATACAGCTGGGAACAGGGTAACTGGAGAATCCAGCAGTATCCATCTGTGTGTATCCCTCTGAAGACAGCTTCTGCCCTGCTCAGGGGAAGTTCCATCTAAACATGAGGAGGAACTTCTTTACTTTGTGGGTGGCAGAGCCCTGGAACAGGCTGCCCAGAGAGGTGGTGGAGTCCCCTTCTCTGGGGGTATTCAAAGCCCAACCTGCTCGGGGTGACCCTGCTGTGGTTGGACCAGATGATCTTCGGAGGTCCCTTCCCACCCCAACCATTCTGTGTGCTCCAGTCCCGAGGTGCAGTGACCTTGCCAGCTGCCCAGGGTCTGGCTGGGGAGGGCAGGGGAGGTGACCTGCTCTCCTGGGTGTGTTTCAGGAGCTGTGTTTGTACACACTGGGGAACCTCGTAGTGGAAAGTGAAGCTGTGAGGAAGCAGCTTCTGCCTCAGGGCATCATTCCAGTGCTGGCATCCTGCATCCAGGTGGGTGGAACAGCTCAGACACGCTCTTTCCCTGTTCTGCCCCAGAACGAGCCCTTTTCTCATGCCCTTTAGACACCAGCTGGCAGTAGGGAGTTACCAGCCCTCCTTCCAGCTGTGTCCACGGGAAGACACCCCTCTGCATGGGGCTGTTCCCTTCCGGGTGGATGTCTTTTGTGGGCTTTCCTGCACTCTGTTCTCAGGGCTCAGGTCACCACCTTGTCCCCTTCTCCAGTGGGATCTCTCACACCAGGGGGTGTGAGAGCACCAGCACACCAGCTGCATAACAGCAGCTCAACAATGAAGAGTCCCTGACATGGGGTGCTGCTGCTCCCCTCTGCACAGCGTGGGTCCAGCGGGCAAATAAGGCCAACACAGCGAGCGGGGCTGTCATGGGCAGATCTGCTCACCTTTGGTGTGGCCACAGCTTGCTCTGTCACTCCCAGTCCCCTGCTGAGCCCTGTCTTCCCCAGTCACAGAGACACTGTGCCACTCGGATGCTCGGTTTGGTGTTACAGAGGCCTCTCACCAGCAGCACAGCCAGCACCCCAGGACCCCCCCCCCCAGCTCTGTCAGGTGGGATGAGCTCCGTTCTCTTTGATTGCAGTCCCCCCATGAGGCTGTGCTGGAAGGTCTGGGCTACATCCTCTCACAGCTGCTCCAAGCCAAGGAAGCCCCCACAGAGATCGTGCCGTGAGTCCAAGTGTCTTCACCCAGCATTGGGACGGGCCCTGGGGCCCGGCGTGGTATTTGTGTGTCAGGGACGATGACGCCTTTCCCACCCTGGTGATATGAATAGTTCAGAGCAGAATCCTGCCAGAACTGTGGAGGTTTCAGGGTAGATCAGGGCCTGACTCCTTTCCCTCTGCCTCATCTGAGCAGACAGCTGTGGTATTTTGGTAAAGGACAGTGTCGAGCAGGGCAGGCTCGCGGGGAAATTCCAACTGCATTCCTCCTGTGAAGGAAAAGATCAGCCTGACAGTCCCTGCTCCCAGTGACAAAAACAGGATGCTGGCCAAGGTGTCCTGAGTGCCCCCAAGCCCTGCCACTGACAGGGAGAGCTTGTGCTGGGCTTTCGGGGCACCTGAGGCTGCAGCACCTTGGGAAGAGTCTCCTCCAGGTGTATTATTGGAGCATGGGGGAGGGGAGCAGCTCCCTGCTTGGTGGCCTGGGCTGGTGTCTGTCTGTCCTGCTCATGCTCTGGGCTGTGTTTCTGTTAACTCTGCTCTTCTGTCCCCAGCTTGGTCCTGGACTCTGTTCTTCCCCAGCACATGCTCCGGCTGGTTTGCTCTGGCCTCAAGGCTGGGACAGGAGCAGCCGTGGAGTTTGCCTGGTGTCTCCACTACATTGTTTGTAGGTAAATGCACTTTTCTCCTCATTTTGAGTTCACCGGAGGCAGCCAAACAGAGAGGTGTGAAGGCTCGGGGTCCTGGATTGCCTCCCCTTGGGAAAGCAATTTCCCTGCTGTCCTGGGCATTTGTAGAACCATAGAATGGTTTGGTTGGAAGGGATCCTAAAGACCATCCAGATCCAACCCCCTGCTCTGGGCAGAGACACCTCCCATCAGGCCAGGTTATTCCAAGCCCCCTCCAACCTGGCCTTGAACCCCTCCAGGGATGGGGCAGCCACAGCTTCTTTGGCCAACCTGGTCTCACCACCCTCACACCAAAGAATTTCTTCCCCACATCTCAGCTCCATCTCCCCTCTTTCAGTATCAAACCCTTCCCCCTCCTCCCATGGCTGCCCTCCCTAATCCGGAGTCCCTCCCCATCTCTCCTGGAGCCCCTTTAGGGACTGGAAGGGGCTCTAAGGTCTCCTCGGAGCTTTCTTTTCTCTGGGCTGAACCCCCCCAACTCTCTCAGCCTGTCCTCACAGCAGAGGGGCTCCAGCCCCCCCAACATATCTGTGGGTCTCATGTCTGAGCAAACACATGCTGTTTGCAGGATCATTGAGATCCTTTACGGGGTGATAAACCTGAGGAGGCAGTTCCTAGTCGTCTGAAAGCCCCTCAATACCCTCCCTATGTCTGGAGTTGTCCCTTGCACTACCCAGGACAAGCTCCCTGAATCCTTGTGCCTCTGGGGTTGGCCTGGTGTCACCAGCTGCTGCCCAGTCTCCTCCTGCCTTGGGGTGGCTGCTCCAGCACCATCTCTTTCATCAGCCCCAGCAGAAAGGAACATGTGGGTACACCAAGAAGGATCGGGGCTGTTATTTCCAGACCCGCAGATAATTCCAGTGGATCCATTTTTCACAAGAAATTAATTTATTAGCTCAGAAATCAGCTGCTATTCGTGAATTTCCAGGCCTCCTTGTTTGGTGAGGACTGCAGTGGGTTTTCCCTCTCGGAGCATGACCACAGTGTCCCTTCCCTTTGCAGCCACACGGCCAACGCAGCACTGCTGTCCCTGGGGGCCTTCCCCGCCCTCACCTCGCTCTTCCTCGAGATGGCTTCTGAAATCCCCCAGGAGGCTCCCGAGGGCATGGAGCTGGTAAGATGCGGGCAGGGCGCTGGCTGTCCTCGGCACTGCCACGGGGACAGGATCCAGCTGAAGGGTGTTGTGTGTCCCACTGTCCCAGCTCGTCTGTCCGGTGCTGCGGTGTCTCAGCAACCTGCTGGCAGAGGAGACGGGCTGCCACCTCCAGGTCCAGGACGAGCGCCTGCTCATCGCCCTCTTCCTCATCCTGCAGAGCTTCCTCCCGCAGCACCCGTTCATGGCACAGGAGTGTCTCTGGCTTCTCAACAACCTGACAGGTGAGTGTCCCCTCGGCGCTGTCACCAAAGCCAGAGCTGCTGCCGGGACCTGTCTCGACCACTGGCAGTTCTTGCCTAGAGACCTCCCTCAGAAACTGTGATTTTAGTGATGGTTCTTTCCCCAGCGGACAAGCCCTTCTTCTGCTCGGCTCTGCTCTCCCTGGACTTGCTCCCAGCCCTGCTGCAGCTCCTGTCCTGTTCCCAGATGGCCAGCGTGTTGGTGAGGCCTCGCCTGATGCCCTGCGTGCGGGGAGGGGAAGTGCTGGGCTTGCGGGAACGTGGGTGGCACACATGTGGTGCTCGGGCTGGAGGTCAGCTGAGGGCAGTAGCCACAGCCTGGCAGAAAGTCTCTCACGTGGTAGGGTCACTGTGTGCTTCCCCCGAAATCACTATGTCTCTGTTTACCCTCGATGGAGTCCATTTGTCTCGTGAATGAACAGTGCCTTAGGGTGGGGATGGAGAAAGCTTTTAAAATTCAAATCAAATTAAAAAGCCAGGCAGCTGGTAGGAATGTGGCTTTGGGACAGTACCTGGCAGGACTTTGGGGTGGGACACGGGGAGTTCAGTCTCTCTGCCTGTCAGGAATCCTTTGCCCACTAACAAGGCATTCATTGCTCACCCCTCCACCCAGGTCCTGATGGTTCTGTGCAATATAGCAGAGAAGGGACCACTCTACTGCCAGCAGCTGCACCAGCAGCATTCCCTGCCCCTGCTGCTGTCCACCCTTGTCCTGCCTGACCCCCAGGTGGTGGGGCAGTGCCTGGAGTTGCTGCACCTCCTCTTCCTGCACTGCCCAGAGGTGAGACCCTGTTCCAGGATCAACCAACAAGTCCTAAAACCCTGGGGCTTTACAGGGATGGGGATTATTATTACTATTTAAATCATGCTGCCTTCAGTCATTGCTGTGCCAGCCCCCACTCCTCAGCATCCAGACACACCTGAAGGCGGGGGACACTTGTGTGATGCAGAGGGTGGAAGCCCTTGTGTCCCTGGGGAGTTCCCTTTCACAGAATAGTCAGGGTTGGAAGGGACCTCTGGAGATCACACAGTCCTGCCAGAGCAGGTTGCAGAGGAACGCATCCAGGCAGGTTTGAATGTCTCCAGAGAAGACCCTGCCACCTCCCTGGGCAGCCTCTTCCAGTGCTCTGCCACGCTCACACGGAAGAAGTTCCTCCTCATGTTTAGATGGAACTTCTTACATTCAAGCTTGTGCCTATTTCCTCTTGTCCTGTCCCTGGGCACCACTGAAAAAAGACTGGCCCCATCTTCCTGACACCCACCCTTTAAGTATTTATAGGCATTGATCAGATCCCCCTCAGCCTTCCCTTTTCCAGACTAAAAAAACCCCAAGTCCCTCAGCCTCTCCTCATAAGGGAGATGCTCCAAGCCTCTAGTCATCTTTTTAGCCCTTTGCTGTACCCTCTCCAGCAGTTCCCTGTCCTTCCTGAGCCAGGGAGTCCAAAACTGGGACCCAGTCAACTTTTCATTGACAATGACTTTTTTTGGGCAGGTTGTTTGAGATGGTTATTGAGGAACACTTGATTCAGTTGTGCTTAACTTCAAGCTCTGTGCACTCCCAGCCAGCCAGCAGCACGGCTGGATTTGCCTGGCAGGGCTCTGGGGAATTCCTGCAGCCCTGTTCTCAGGACATACAGTGGACATTCTCTGGACAGACAGGACCAGGATCAGCTGTGGCAGCCACCCAGGCTCTCCTCTCCTCTTCTCTCCCACAGGCTGCTGCTGACTTCCTCAGGCAAGGTGGGCACCAAGCCCTTGAGCAGCACCAGAGCACCCCAGAGCTGCAGGAGCGGGTGCGAGCGCTGCTGGACATGCTCAGGCAGCCCATGGGAGCCACTACCGCCTTCAGTCCCTGCCACCCCCCATTGTCTGCCTTCTCTTAGGCCTTCTCCTGAGCCACCCCATCTTCCTTCCCTCTCCCTGCACTCCCGGGAGGAGGAAACCATTTGTTCACCCTGTGCCCTGCTTCCCCAAGGGCTGTAAGCACCAAGACGCTGCTCCTTGGCAAGCTATGGCCGTTCCTGTCCTTGTCCCCACCAGCAGGTCGCCCCATGCCTCCCCAGAGCTGGGTGCAGGGGCAGAGCCCAGCTGTGAGCCCGGCAGACAGGCTCTTGCTGTTGGGGAGGCGAGACCCTTCCCTCCAGCGTCTCCTTTCAGCTTTAAACCCAACATGTGAAGCTCAGAGTAAGCACTTTGCATTTATAAGATTGATAAGTTAAAGATACACAGATTTTACATTAAAGATCATCAGTCAAGTCTTGAGCAGGTGTATGTTTACTGCCTGTCTTCATGCCTTGCTTTTCACGATGTTCTCCAAGGCCTTGGCCACTTCATCCACAGTGAGGTCGTTCAGCGGCACGCTCTTCTCCTTGCCAAACTCTGCAGGAAAGACAGAGGGTGATCAGAGAGGCAGGTGCCTCCATGCTTTTGTGGCACAAGGACAACCCAAAATCCTGCTTTAGGTTTCCCAAGCACTGCTGGCATCACAGCCCAGGCTCCCATCACCAACCTTTTGTGCACACCCTGGGGAGTCCTAGTGTGGCCAAGTTATCGTTTCCACCCTCTCTTTATTTCAGCCTTTCCCTTTGAGAGAAGCCAGCGAGGCCAAACTTCCTTGAGGAAAAGAGGCTTCCTTGCCTCTTTTTGTTAACTTTTGCCGTGCAGCAGCTGGGCAGAGGCTGCCACCACCACCCAAAGCAACCTGGTGGCTGTCAGTCTGCTCATGTCAAGATCATAGAATCATCTGGGCCAGAAGGGACCTTCAAAGGTCAAGTCCGACCCCCCCTGCAGTCACAGGGACACCCCCAACTAGACCAGGTTGCCCAGGACCTCGTCGAGCCTCCCTTTGAATGTCTCCAGGGAAGGGGCCTCAACCACCTCCCTGGGCAACCTGTTCCAGTGCTCCACCACCCTCATTGGAAAGAACTTGTTCCTAATCTCCAATCTAAATCTGCTCTTCTCCAGTTTATACCCATTAGCCCTTGTTCTGTCACTGCAGGCCTTTGTGAACTCTCCCCAGCTTTCCTGTTTTCCAAGACCTGCTGTTCTTACAGCAGCCCCTAGACGGGAGTGCATTTCCCTGGCACTGTACCACTCTCCAGGAATGCCCTGCTGACCCAAATGCTCGCACTGGGAAACTTGTGCTTAAAAAAATCTCTGGGAAAGTAAGTTTCTAAATTATTTTCGTCCAGCCCAGATGGCTTTTAGGAAGAAAAGAAAAACTTTGCAGAGGAGCTTTTCTGCCACAGGTCCCTTTTCTGTTCCTTACCTAACTCTAACCTTACTGTAAGGAACAAAGCAGCCCTTACTGTAATCGCTGACCCACCCTCGCTGCAGGCCGGAGGCTCTGGCGCTCCTTTCCAGCCGACCCAGGCACTACCTCCCGGCGGGGCCCCTCCACTTACCGTACCGAGCCCAGAGCTTAGGCTGCACGCCGGAGCACTCGCGAATCAGGATGGGGAAGTCGGGATTCGCCTTCTTCAGGGTCACGTAGTGCTGCTTGATGAAGTCTCTGGGGAAGGAAGGAGGAACGGCGGACCCCCGGGGCTGAGCCCACCGGTACCGGGCAGGCCGGTGCCCCACTGCCCTCCGGCGGGCCCCGTTCCCCGCTCACCTGACGCCACGGCTGCCGGGCGAGTGCTGGCACAGGTGGATGCGGAGCTCCCGCAGGCTGCGGCCCAGCCCGCCCCCGATGCCCCTCACGGCCGCCGCCGCCATCTTCTCTCCGCTCCGGACGACAACAACACGGGAGCAGAGCTCCAGCGCCCACCCAATCGCGACGCTTCTCGGTGGCGGCATTCGCCAATCGCAGCGCAGTTTGGCCAGCGGGTGGCCAATGCGAGCGGGGGGCGGGCTGGGTCTACCTGTCGCGGGGGGTGCTGGGAAGGGGAGCGGCGGTGCCGGGCGGCGACGGGGCGAAGCGGGGCAAGATGCCGGAGCGTGACAGTGAGTGGGGTGGGGGGAACGTGGGGCGCTGAGGGGCTCTGGGGCACCCCAGGATACTCTAGGGGAGGGGATGCCGGCCCCCGAGCCGGCGAGCGGTGACGCGGCTGGCGGGGGAGCGGCCCGGTGGCGGGGGACAGGGTGTAGGCCCGCCCCGGGCTCGGGACAGCGTCTCCCCGGGAGGGGGCACGGGCACCCCCCGGCCTGCTGAAAGGAACAGCCCTCGGTGAGGAAGGTGACAGCCTTCGGAGTTGGGGGAGCTCTGGATCTGGGGCCCTAGGGGCGAGGAGGTGCTCGGGGGAGACGTGGGGACAAACCCAGGGAGGGGCGCCAGGCCTTCAGCGCGGGGGCTGTGCCCTGGGGTGCGCTGTGGGCATGGACTGTGGGGCGTTTATGAGGATGAGGGGTGGCGTGGGCTGTCCCAGGAGAGAAACCCGGGGTGGAGGTGTCGCGGGTTGTGGGGACACCCCCCGTGAGGAACCAGGGACACTTGAGTTGGGGGGGGCAACCAGGAACCCCCTGTCCCTGCTGCCACCACCCCAGGGTGCCAGTGGCAGAGGAGCAGGGTGGTGTTTGGCTGAAGCTGTGCAGGCAGGCTCTGAGCACTCTCCTTCCTCCTCTCCCCCAGATGAACCATTTTCCAACCCTCTGGCCCCTGATGGCCATGAAGTGGACGATTCACACTCCTTCCACCAGTGAGTATGGTACTGGAGCGGGACTGGGCTAGGACTGTGGGAGTGAATTCCCCCTTGGGAGGGTGGGAGTGATGAGTTTGGTTGATGAGTACCCCCGCATCCTGGGCTGCATCCCCAGCAGCATGGCCAGCATGAATAGGGGAGGGATTCTCCCACTCTGTTTTGCTCTAGGGAGATTCCCCCTGGTCACTCCACTGGGACTATGGGAATGCTGGGCCGGATCTGTCTGGTGCTGCTCCAGTCCTGAGCAGGACCTGGAGACAGTGGTGGGGAGGTGGGACAGCAGGAGAGGGATGGCTTGAGGGGGTGCAGGTCCCTCTGAAGGAAGGAAAGATGGAGGGAAGCAGCTTCAGGCTGTGGTTCTGGTGCTCAGCCCCTCCACGAGGCTTCAGGCCT